>ML818176.1:4356-73691 GCA_009831015.1 Picea engelmannii
AGACCCACCTTCTGACATCTTCATATTAAATAATCTCTTCATTAGAAATACCTTATTCGACACCGAGGGTTTTTCATACAATTTGGCCAACGCATCCATCAAACCCTTCATTGTCTTTTCTTTCGAAATATTGAAAGCCACCATCGCTGCCAGGCTTAGCCGTATCATTCCTAGATCCTTTCTGTCAAGAATATCCCTTTCTTCATCCTTCATGGCCGCCGGCTTCTTTGCTACTCCGCTCAATGGTAGGAATAGATCCTTCTGATATAAATAGTCTTCTATCTTCATCTTCCATAACTGGTAGTTTTGGCCGTTAAATTTCTCGACCCTAAACTTTCCATCTTTCGACATTGCTCCCACTCGAACCAGGAACCCTCTTTTCCTACGAGTTACCTTATGTTATGATACTAGTTGTTAGAAAAACAGGACCGCGGAGCAATAAAATAAAACAAATGCAGAAACAAAACACAGAAGACACATAATACAAGAGAGACACAGATTTACGTGGTTCACCCAATGTGAGCTACATCCACCAGAGAAATTGCCAGGTCCTTCCTTTATTATTATCCAGCAAATGAAGGGATACAACCTACAGCAAAACCCGCTGTAACTTCCTCTTCTTTCTCTCACAGTCTCCTCTCTTAGAATACAATATTCACCATCCTCCATAGTCGCAATAAATTTCCCTCATAAAAGAGGGTTTCCTTCTAGGGCAAAAAACCCTAACATAATCTCTACCGTTATATCTGTGACCTTATAATGAATGGTCCAGATTTACAATGAAATTACAATATACTTTTACAAGGCAATTTTTGCTTTGGGGGCTTCGCCCCCGAACCCCCGCTGGGGGCTTGCTTTCCCCCAGACCCCCCAGCTAAGGGGATACGCCCCCCGGACCCCATAGAGGGGGTACCCCTCCTCTGCACTCCCCCGCGTGGAAGAGTGTACATACTTCTGGGGTGTAAATACTTCATGGGGTATAAACATGGCTGAAAGTAATAGACCTATAAATCAGGAAGATCTTCAGGCTCCACAACCAACATGAGTTTTTTTTCAACATCCATAAGCTCAAGAGAAGTAGTGACCATCAAATCTGGATCAACAAGGATCGTTGATCTTGTATGTGAATTCGCGTATTGGAATTCGGGGAATCAGGTGACCAATGGTTTGGGTCAAGTGTTGTAGATTTACGATTGGCAAAATCCCAATACAGCTAGGACCATTGGATCAAGGGAGGCACAGAGCCATCGATCTCTATGAAGGTATGATTTTGGAGTCGGGGATCCATAGAGGAAGAGGAACGACTATTGGTTGCCCGCTTGAGTCACAAAAGCTGAAAAATCCATGTGGAAAAGTGGCAAGAACTCACCCCATAAGTAGAGTAAAGAAGTGACAGGTGGCATGCACCCATCGCTTTGGGTAGATTCAACCTCTATTGATGGATCTCATTTCGAAGATTCGCAAGGGGAGGGCACGAGATGTTAGTGCTCCAACTCACAAATTCGCGAGTTGTGAAAGGTGCTTGCATAAGGCTTGGTTGTGTTCCTATAGGAAAAGGGTCTGAAGAGAGGGGCTTACACCTTAGCGCATTTTCATTTCATGTTTTGGCTATTGCCAAGGGCCAGGGCATAGTATTCGAAGCGTCCCAACTCGCGAGACCCGAAATCCTTTGTGGGCTTAGGCAAGGATTTTAATTAACCCTTGTCCAGGTTTAGAGAAGATCCTGCGTGGATCTCAGCCTAAGGGATAGAGGTTTGCACCAGATAGTCACTCCTGAGGAGGCATATACAGGGATATAGTCCATATACTATCGCTCCTTTCGATGTGTATAGGGAGCGATAGTCCTTGGAGGTGCCCAAGAAGACCTAAAAGAGCTCAAAAATCCCAAAAACCTAAATGAAATGATTCAAAATCACATTTAAATGAAATAGTTTGAGGAGGAGACCAACCTTCTTCAAACGGCTCGTCAAACGATCTCTCAGATCTCCCATAATCAATGCTCCAAGACTGGCCCTAAAAGAGGTAAATTCTCAACAAGACAAGCAAGAGGTAAAATGAGCTAGGCATTTTTTCACCACTTGTATTTTAATCCATTTGGAGCTAGTTCTTTTGGCCATGTTCACACTGTCTTGTTCCTTGTTTGCAAGTTATTTCTTTGAGTTTGAACTCTATTTAAAGTTATTCATGGAGATTTATGACCTAGTTTTGTCGAGTTACCTTCTACTTGTGCAGGGCTATAAGAGGCAAGATCTTTTCTTTCCAATGACCTTGATCATGTGAGAATACTTCATCATTATTTGAGATCGTTTAACCATGAAGAGTCATCTTAAAAGTGGTATTTTACCCCTTTTTCAGTCTCATAAGACTAACTACGAAAAGGAACACTCTATTCATTCTCGACTAGAAGAGTTATCCCTTGTATTGTTTTACACTTTTTCGAGCTTGGGGGACTAATTTTATGAAAAATAACATCCATGGATTCATCTTTAAGATATTTTCAGACTCTCTAAACATGAAAATGTCATGAGTTTATCTTCTCTGGGCTTGTAAAATTATACATTGAAGGACCCATATGGGACCAAACCTCTCCTTCTTCATGTTATTTATTCATGTGATGAGGGACTCATCGAAGATGAGTTATACCAAGCATATGTTATCCTCATCAATCTCGTTAAAAAAAAAAAAGTACTCATCGTTCATGGTGGGGGTAAATTTGAGGGAAGTGAGTCAAGTTTCAAAAAGCATTATGACAGTTATTTGTTGTCTCCCTTGAACATGGCACATGTATGTGTCTTGTCTTACAGTTGGGTAATTTTCTTGTCTCTAAGTCATACCAATCCTATGAGTCATTATACTCCTTCGTCTCACCCAAAGAGTGCCCCAATCCTCGTGACACTATGTTTTGGTCCATCTCTTATCGAGTCAATGTTGCCAAGTCATTTTCCATGCCTCGCAATTTTCAAGGGAAGTCTTATCCCAAATCAATCACTCTGCAGTATTACCAACCTTCATCCTCGTGTTAGTCTATGCTCATTTAATCCATCAATTTACAAAACTTTCCTCTGTTAGTTTCATGTTGATGATGGGGGAAACATCATGGCCCTCCTTCGATGAGTCTATTCATGTTGACTTCAACACATTTTCTAGGAACTAGACTTAAAAACCAGTTATTACCTTGGAACCTACATGCCTTAATGGCAAGTTTCCTCACTTTCAACAGTAGGTTTACATCATTTTCCTATTATCAAATGATTCCACAGATGTTCTAATTTATCTTATTTATTCGCATTCGCTCGAATGTACTAGGGTACCTTGGGATTCATTTTCATCATTGGTGATTTCCCTCGCACTTGTTAACGGTATACATCAATGACCAGTAATCAAGTGGTTTATACCATGTTTGACATCAACACGTCTATTCACATGGCTAGATGTGTACCATTTCAGGATCAGGACGAAAACCCAAGGAACTCCTCAGGCACCCAAGTTGCAATGGAGACTATTTGAGTACTTAGAATATTCTAGTATGGTCATCATGCTGGAAATCTTACTAATATGTATATTGTCACATAGATCCACTCTGTATTGATATGTGGCTATGTTTTGTCATATTGTAGCTCCACTATGTATTCTTTCATGGTTGCAACTTAATTGAGTCATGGAGATATGGATCTACATTGTTTCTTTGGTGGCCATGTTCTTAGTCGGTGATTTCATGGATTTGCAGCATATTGGTTGGAGGCCAAGTTTTGAATCATTGTATTATGAGCATGGGTATGCCTACCTCGGGAATGATATATACATATTGATTAATGTTTGTTTTCATTTTCCTCTTGGCTCTCCTATTCCAACACCCTCTCACACATATTTTTGTAAATTTTTTCAGCCATCAACTTCTCTTCTGACTTCACACTTTAGGGGGAATCTGTTGCACACCTAAGTGTCACACTACCAAATGTCACACTTAAGTTTCAAAAGTGTCGCAAGTGTTGTGTTATCAAGTGTTGCATCTAGTATACACCTAAATGTGTCACTTTGCTATGTGTCATAACTTCGAAACCATGATAAAACGCATGCCCTACTCCCTAGACAAGTTGGAAGACAAACCCATCAATTGGAGGTCGAAATACCATTTTTTTCCCTTTATATTTTGGCCCTTTTTGAGCATCATCGCTCCTTTCTCAATCATAAAAGGGTGATGAAACCCCTTCATTTTTCCTTTCAAACCTACTAGGGAGTGATAGTATCGCTCCTTACTTAGTTATGGGGGGGTGATGAAGTGGTTGCAAGCGTCAAGCCATGTTTTGGGGGTTTTTTCAAAGAGTTAGCAATTGGTTAAGGGATTGGTTCGAGTCATTTCCTACTCAAGGAAAGTCCAATATTGATGGTGGAGCCAAATCCTCTCTTGACCCCATCTTCTCTCGACCCCATCCTCTCCTAAAAACTATCCTATGGTTATGATGCCTAAAGATCCTATATAAATAAGGTCATACTTGGGAGAAAAGAAGGAGAAAGAAGAGTATAATACTTATGATTGTGTGAAATCCAAGGGGTTGGAAGGGGAATCTAGGAGGAGTTGTTGCAATGTTGAACTTATGATTGTAATTTCTTTGTTTTATTGGCTTTCCATTAATATAAACTCAGCTTATTCCTCTCATGTCTATTCCTTCAAACACATACATGTTTATTGTTGTTAAAGTCACCGTAAATAGATCCATTTTCATCTAACAATATAGAGTAGAAGAAGGATATTCCTCTTTGTTCATTGTAGGTTTTATATTACGCCTAGGAGCTTGTACATCAAGGTAAAAGGCTGGAGCAGCGAGGACAACCATCATGAAAAGGTGAGTCATATATCTCTTAGTTCTTATTCTATTTTTTGAAATGGGTCTAAGGGAAAATTAGTTACCGTTTGTTTTCCTTTTGTCTTGGACCAAAGAAGGGGTCTTGATCCAAGGGGGGTTTCACCTGTCTGTAGGGGAAACTTTACCATAACATACCCCTGACCACTAACCATAATATATCCATACACCAAAACCATATTACACATAACTAGTATAACCCCATAAACCCTATAACCTTTAATAATTATAACTCCAAACCTGTTAATTATAACCCTTAACCATTATAACACTTAATCCATATATTAATCATTACCCCTAACACTACAAACCTCTAATGTATCTCTATTAACCCCCTATGATGACGATGACGATATGACGAAATGACGATGATGATGACAATGACGATGAAGATGATGATGATGACAATGATGATGATGATGTGATGATGATCATGACGATGAAGATGACGATGGTGACAATGACGATGAATATGACAACTACGACAATGATGATGACAAATATGATGATAACCATGACAATGATGATGATGATGACTTCAACATTGAGTACGACGATGATGAAATGATGACCATGAGGATGACGATGATGATGATGATGACAACTACGACAATGACGATGACATTCATGATGATGACGATGACGATGATGACAATGATGACGATGATGATGATGATTATGATGATGATGATGATGATGACGACGATGATGATGACAATAATGATGATAATGACGATGATGATGGTGATGATGGTGATGATGATAATGATTTTTATAGCGCAAGTTGTAGGTTGGTAAAATCCTGACCCAACCACAAATCAAGTGCTACAAATTGGGAATATTACACCCAATGTCACCTCAATGTAGGCCTCTCACTTCAAGGGTGACTAGGTCACTCTAGAGAGGTGATCCTAGTGACCCTAGGGTGATTCAGATGGAGACAGAGAGAAATGGAAGTGAAGTCCCTAGAGGTCAAGTCTAAGTGAAATGAAATGTGTAAATACATGCCTTGTAAGTCAAGTGATTGTTTCTCCACATGTATAGTACTTCTTTGAATGATTGTACCTGCCAGGGACTGTTAGGGTCCTAACCCGCACATAGGTAGAAAAATATATTCGGATGTAATAAATGTAAATATTAATAAGGCCTTGCACTCAAATAGAATAAGTCGAATGTAATAAGACCTAATAGAAGCTTCTGATTCTAGAAGGATCTTCCTATAGATGTTTCTTTTGATAGACATATTTAGTATAAATAGGAGTCGAGGGTATGAGAACCCTATCTTGGATATTATTGTAATAGAGATCTACTCAACTGGAGGTTTCCCCCTCGAAGAGACCCATGAACATTGCTCTCAAAATCAAAGTGTTATTTATGTTGTTATTCTTATATCATTTTAGTGTTATTGTGGTGACTGTTCTGGTTATATTGTTGTTATTCTGCCATTTCTAGCATTTTATTTTTGTTCTGCATACTTTTTATATCCGGTATATTACAAGTGGTATCAGAGCACTTTCCTCAGCAGAAATTGTGGGTTAAAAGTTTTTTCAAGGTAGAGACGTATTCCAGTGTCTTTAAGCCACAGAGATATGTCATTACATGCATAAACTTGTGATTGAAGGATTCATACACACAGGAAATATAAGTGGTACTTAAGCGCACATCTGTTGGCCACCCTTGTAACCCTTGTTGGTACCCCTTCAAGTGGTTGTGCATCAGACAACACCTGTGTATGGATCAGCCTAGATTTCCTGAATCCCTCTTTAGATAAACCAATCAGCCACCTAACTTCTATAATGCCACTGAGAACAACACTCGGAAAGATACTCTCTAGTACCTAGGTAGTCGGGTAGTATGGCTAAGGGCATGGTCTAGCCTCCTTAGTTAGTGCCCTAAGATATTGGATCGAGTACTACTGTTGGACCCCACACGTATATCATAGATTTATAGCAGAGGGCAAACCCTTGTCTATAGAACCCTTGAATACCTAACCCCGAGGGACAAAAACATAAACAAATTAAAACAGACAAGATCTATTGTCACACAATTGTGTTTGGGTTGCCAAATCACTACACACTTCTTCCTAGTTAAGCATTTGGGCATTTCATCACTGCAGTATTCTTCAGACTAAGTATAACTTCACAGATGTAAAAAAAAAAAATGGAAATTTTTTCACCATTATTTGAGACTTATTCCATTGGATTCATCTCTTCGCCCTTATCACATTCATACATATCATTTTTTCAGAAAAAATTTTGATCCCACCCGCCCCATTTTGGTTCCCTCATAATCATGGCCCATACACATAGCCAATACTTGGAAGCTCACTTCAATACCTTGCAATCCAATCTCACCGAGACCCAACAAGAAGTGAAACAACTTAGTGCCAATGGTGTCGCCATCAATACAACCATACAGTCCTCAATGGAGGAAATCAAACAAGACCTGACCACCCAGCTTGAATCCATCTTTTTGACACTCTACACCAAGTTGCATATCCCTACAGATAACCCTTTATCTGACCCATGTTGGAATATTGGTTGTTGTCATTGATGTCAACCCTAGTCATGTGTTTTGGACCGCAAGATTGATGAAGGTATTTGTACATGAAGGAAAATTCACATGCAGATACAACACCCATGGATGGATAGTATACATCATGTTGTTTCTGGTGGTATTTGGAATGCCACATGGATCCTCATGGTTGAGGAGAAATGAATTTTTGAATATGACAAAGTGAATTGAAGAAGGAAGTACATGTAGGCCTTGAAAATTATTAAAGAAAAGAATTACAAAATAAGAAAGTGTCAAGTCGGCCCTAATGTTAAAAGGAAGTGACATAAATGGTATAAATAAACATCATTATATTTTTTTTTTATACAAGTTGAATTCCATAGGAAATAAGAAGAAAAGAAGGTCGGATTTCAAGGGAGGATGAAGCCTTTTGGTGATGTGTTCTAAGACATATCAAGGTACCTCTGGTAAAAATTTCAGCTCTTGATTCACTATAATTATGGAGATACACTCTGTGGAAGATAGGGTTTGTGACCAGTCCTGAAGTTAGTCAATAAATAGGTATTCTGTGTAAAAAAATCATAATTTCTTCATCGAGCCTCCAAATGAAGTGGGACAAATTTCATTGGAAAGAGTACATAATGTAGTTTCTTCTGTGCGAGTTTTAGAATTAGATGTCAATTATTGAGCGCGGGCATTCTGTGCAAGTTCACTCTCCTAAATAGACCAAAATTGAATAAAGTCTACCATTCTTTCTATAACTTATTTTGGGGAGGATTCAAGGAGTGAAACTTGGAGGAGTTTCAGAGAATACATTGAGTAATATTATATATAGGATTAGAGTACTCCAAGAATTGAAGAATTGCAGAAATTGAAGAAGTCTCAGGAAGCATTATCAGGTTCTATGTGATGATTGGTTGATGGTGATGATTTAATGTAAAGTTTCATTATCTCTCATATATTATTGGGTGGAAGGAAGGGGCAAGGATGGAGAGTTCATCTCTCTCTTGATATTGGAGGATTTTATCTTCCTCTTGGAGGTTTATCCCTCCCTTTACATTTGGAAGTTGTAGCTACCTTTGGAAGTCATTACTTCCCTTGAACAATAACTATTGATTATTTCTCATATATTGTGCATGGTGTATTGTGGTGTATTGGTGTAACTCTTATACTATTGTTCATTTCTCATTGGATATAGTTGAATGGTTTAAGTATAAGTTGAAAAAGTTTTTAAATTGTACTTGATACTGATTCGCCCCCCCTCTCAGTATCAACAACCCACCTCCACATACTGAAGTTGAAACTTCCTCTCATTTCCAAAACTTTCAGCACCATCACTTTCAATGTGACCTACGCCTTCCGCGGGTGGATGTGACCAAATTTGATGGCTCAGATCCCACTGGTTGGGTAACCCAAATGGAACATTATTTCTCTTTATACGGCAATACAGATGACTTGGACAAACTCTGGTATGGTGTTCTCCATCTAGATAAAGAACGTTGGCAATGGTGGCAATGGAGAAAAACTTCTCGTCAAGGGTATATTGCTTGGACACACTTTGTGGCAGAGATTTATGAACTCTTTGACACTGCGACCAACCATTTGGGCGGTTTGAAAAAGTTGAAACAATCAGGAACAGTGGAAGACTTTATAGTTGCTTTTGAGCGCTTGGATTTTTGGACAGAGGGCATGTTTGCTGATTTTTTTTTAGAGTGTTTTATCAGTGGCCTCAAGGATGAGATCTGAGTCCATGTTCTCATGGCTTGGCCTCAGAGTTGGGTGGAAGTGACTAAAAGAGATAAAGAAGAACAACAAGTTGTATCTTCTCAAAACTGGAAACCCTCCTTTATCCCTCACACTAAACCAATAAATCCCACTACTCCCTTTGCTACACTAAAGATCCAAAAATTGACCAGGGATGAAATGGCTGAATGCCAACTCAAAGGCCTTTGTTATAATTGTGATGACAAATATTTCTTGGGCTACAAGTGTAAGGAACAAAATATTTTTATGGCCATCTCGAAGGATATTTTAGAAGAGGAGGTTGAAACTCCCCTTGTATATGAGTCACCTGAAACCACTAACAACACCCCTTCCTCAGACCCTCCCAAAGTCAAACCGGTCATTTCCCTAAATGCTCTCACTGGCTTCTCTGCTCCCCAAACCCTCAAGCTAATAGGTTACATCAATCATAGGAAGGTTATCATTCTGGTTGATAGTGGAAGCACCCATAATTTTATTCATCATCGCATTGCCCAAGAAACTCATTGCTACATCCATGCCATCAATAATTTCCAAATCATGATTGCCAATGGTGGCTCCATGAAATGTGGAGGGCATTGTGAAAATGTGCATCTCCAAATTGGTGACTACCACCTGAAATCTCATATATTTTCTATCGACATGGGTGGTTGTGACATTGTGTTGGGTGCAGACTTGCTAAGGACTTTGGGTCCCATTCTCATGGATTTTAAGGAATTAACCATGCAATCTGACTAGGAGGGCCAACAATATAAGTTCCAAGGCATCACCGTCGGTTCACCTGAGATCATTAGGTCCCATCGCATGGAAAAGATGCTCAAAAAAGGTCATTCTGGTGTTATTGCCCAACTCCATGCCATACAAGAAATAGAGACACCTTTGGTGTCACAAGACCTCCAATCCATCCTTTCTAAACACCAAGTGGTCTTTTCCACTTCCCAGGGACTCCCTTTATCCCATGGTGTTCATGATCATTCCATTCCCCTTGTACCAGGAAGCCTTCCTCCCAATATTTGTTTGTATCATCACCCCTTTTCCCAAAAAAATGAAATTGAGAAAATGGTCCAGGAACTCCTTAACACGGGCACTATCCACCCTAGTACGAGCCCCTACTCTTCTCCGGTGGTCATGGTCCTGAAGAAATATGGTTCTTGGAGAATGTGTCTTGACTTTCGGACTCTCAACAAACTTACCATTAAAGACAAATTTCCCATTCTTGTCATTGATGACCTCTTGGATGAATTGAGTGGCGTCCGGTTCTTTACTAAAATTGATCTTCATTCTGGCTATCACCAGATACGTATGAAAGAGGAAAACATTCCCAAGACTGCCTTTAGAACTCATGAGGGCCAATATGAGTTTTTGTTCATGCCCTTTGGCTTGTTAAATTCCCCCTCCACCTTCCAAAGCCTCATGAATCATGTCTTTCATCCTTTTCTCCATCATTTTGTCTTAGTTTTCTTTGATGATATCCTCATAAATAGAAAAACCTAGACATACCATTTTTCTCATGTGGATCGATTTCTCCATCTACTCTCTCAACACCAACTTTTCTTGAAACAGTCTAAATGTGCTTTTAGCGCCTCATAAGTCAAGTACTTGGGTCATCTGGTTGGCAAGGATGGCATCAGGGTGGATTCTAAAAAAATTGAAGTTATGCAAGACTAGCCTCACCCAAAGACTCTCAAAATCTTGCGTGGATTTCTGGGCTTAACAGGTTACTATCACAAGTCTGTTAAGAATTATGGAAAGATTGCAACACCTCTCATTGCACTCCTAAAAAAGAAATATTTCACTCCAGCAGCTTCTCAAGCTTTTCAAACCTTAAAGATGGCCATGTGCACCACTCCAGTCCTAGCCCTTCCTGATTTCACAAAGACCTTTTTCTTGTAATGTTATGCTTTAGGGAAAGGAATTGGTGTTGTCCTTATGCAAGAGGGTCGATCATTAGCCTTTACTAGCAAGCAATTGTCTGAAAGAAATCTAGGAAAATCAATCTATGAAAAGGAAATATTGGTTATTTTTCATGTCGTTGATCTGTGGTGCCCTTATCTATTGGGGCAATGCTTCCAAATTAAGATAGACCATCAAAGCCTCAAGTATTTTCTGGAACAATGCATTTCCTCCCTAGAGCAACAAAAATGAGTGACTAAGCTCTTTGGATATGATTATGAGATCATTTACAAGAAAGGAAAAGACAATGTGGTTGCGAATGCACTTTCCCAAAAATATGAAGATGACGGATCCCTTTTTTCTCTTTCCTTCATTGTACCAGATTGGCTCCAAGCCGTTCGCCAGGAATGGCTACACGATCCCAAAAGTTTGCATCTAATCCAACAATTGTAGTCCAATGCTTTAGCTTCCCAAAGGTACTCTTGGCTCCATGATGAGCTTCGATACAAAGACAGTTTGTATTTAAGTAAACAATCAAAACTTAAATCCACGGTACTTTCTAATCTTCATGGTACATTCACAGCTGGGCACTCCGGGTTTACCAAAACCTATGACAAGGTCAAACATTCTTTTTTCTGGGATGGTATGAAACAAGACATTCATAATTTTTTCACTGAATGTGATGTGTGTCAATGAAATAAGGGAGAAACAGTCAAATCTTCAGGCATACTACAACCGCTTCCGATTCCACTTTCTATTTGGAGGGATATCTCTATGGATTTTATTACAGGCTTAACCAAATTGGGAAATAAATCAGTCATCATGGTGGTTGTTGATCACCTTTCCAAGTATGTTCATTTATCTGCTCTTCAACACCCATTTATAGCATCCACGATGGCTCAACTTTTCATGGATCAGGTCTTCAAGATTCATGGCATGTCGCATTCTATTGTTTATGATCATGACCCAACTTTCACCAGCAATTTTTGGCAAGAACTGTTCAAGCTACAAGGCACCCAATTGCATCCCAGCACAACCTATCATCCCTAGACTGATGGTCAAACAGAAGTTGTCAACAAGTGTTTGGAAACATATTTGAGGTGTTTTGCCTTGGAAAATAAAAATCAGTGGGCTCAATGGTTACCCCTAGCTGAATGGTGGTACAACACTTCATACCATACAGCTACACACATGACTCCTTTTGAAGTGGTATATGGACAACGACCACCTTCAGTTCTCTCATACTTACCGGGTGTCACGAAGGTCCAGGTGGTTGACCAAATGCTTACAGTTTGTGAGGCTATTCTTTGTACCCTAAAAGAGAATTTGGTCATGGAACAGAATCGCATGAAGCAACAAGCAGATCAAGGTCGCTCTGAACGTCAATTTGCAGAAGGGGATCAGGTGTTTCTTCGACTGCAACCTTACAAGAAAAATTACCTCAAGGTCGAGCATTGTCAGAAGCTAGCACCCAAGTTTTATAGTCCTTATACCATTCTCAAGCATGTCGAACAGGTGGCCTATCATTTTTATTTTCCCAGTCATTCTAAGCTACATCATGTTTTTCATGTTGCATGCTTAAATAAGGTGATTGGAACTAAGTGCCAGCTTCAAACCAACCTTCCCTAGTTAGATGAAGAAGGATCCATTTGGCTACAGCCACAAAAAATTTTGGACTAGCGTGAGCGTCACCTGCATCAGAGAACCATCAAGGAAGTGTTAGTCTAGTGGAAATATACAACTTCAATAGATGCCACTTGGGAACCAACTACCATTCCATCGCAATTTCCTCATCTCAAGACTTGAGGACAAGGTTGTTTTTAAGGGGGAGGACATGTTAGGGTCCTAACCCACACATAGGTAGAACAATATATTCGGATGTAATAAAGGTCAATATTAATAATTCCTTGCAATAAAATAGAATAAGTCGAATGTAAGAAGACCTAATAGAAGCTTCCGCTTCTAGAAGGATCTTCCTCTAGATACTTCTTTTGATAGACATATTTAGTATAAATAGGAGTCAAGGGTATGAGAACCCTAACTTGGATATTATTGTAATAGAGCTCTACTCAACTGGAGGTTTCCCCCTCGAAGAGGCCCATGAACATTGCTCTCAAAATCAAAGTGTTATTTCTGTTGTTATTCTTATATCATTTAAGTGTTATTGTGGTGATTGTTCTGGTTATATTGTTGTTATTCTACCATTTCTAGCATTTTATTTATGTTTTGCATACTTTTTATATCTGGTATATTACAGAGACACAAGGAAATCCAACTTGAAATGATATATGTTAGTATGGATCAGCAAGTTAAGAATTTTGTCCCTAATTTGCAGAAATAGATAACAGTTTGTATCAGCAAGTAAGACATTCAAATCAGCATGTAAATCATAATATCAACCAACAATATCATCAATAAATATAGGAATCAAGTATGATCGGAAGAGGGCACTTTAAGGATAAATAAATAAATTTGTTATAGTATGTATTTTCTTCAGAAAATTGCAGCCGTATGGTTGTAGCATTCAATGGCATGTAGCAGCAAAATCAACCATGGAAAAGTTCCAAGAACTATCCCAAAATGTGCACCCTATCTAGTAGACTAGGTGAGTGAAGTTAGAGAGCTAGTCTAGGGTTAGTCTAGAAGTTAAGAGAGTGTTAGTAGCTATGGTTATGAATCCCTAATGGTTGTAGGTTAAATTTTGTAACAGAAATTAAATTAGTGGGAGAGAGGGGATTCCCTAGTAGGTGAAGACTCCTCTCAATGAGGCAAACCAACTTCAAGCAAGAAACCTTTCAAAAGATAAAAAAAAATTGCATTTCCCAAGGCAATGATTTTATATCTCCAATGAAAAAAATTAAGACTAGTGCATTTACTATTGGGTTAATGGAGTCAAATAAACAAAGAGCTAGAGAAGCTACCTCCTTGGGGGTGTAATCCCTTTTACTTCCCAAGGCAAGTTTCTCTAGATAGGGTTTGTATACCCTTATACTTCTCTTAGAAAACACGTGTACAATCAATGAAATGAAGCATAAAATGATGAAGAATATAGTGGGGGTGTATGCCCTTATACTTCCCACCTAGCTCCTAGCATAATAATCCTTGACTTGAAAAAAATGATAGCATAATAGTAAAATACCATACCAAGATCAAGAGAAATGCCAAGACAATCCACCATAAGAGCTAGAAAACATCATCCAAGGCTAGTGCCTCACTCCTCCATCAACCATTCATCTATATAGCCATAAAAAGTGCTAAAATATATAATCTTGCCAATGATAGAGAAAATTTGAGACCAATACTACTCAGAATGAGGGAGAGTTATGTTTAAAATGAGATCCTATGATCTCTATTTATACAAAATGTAGCTAACATAGTCTGTCCACATAGTTTAGGGTAAAACAAAATATTAGGGGTTAACAACCCTAATATTTCCCCTTTTACAAAATAATATTAAACAATTCCTTTAAAATTTCACATTTGCACAAATAAAATCCTAATTTAGAAGGATGTCACCCCTTTGGGGGACGTTTTGGCATTAGGAGCAAGTCGTTGGTGTAGGAGGAGGGTGTCTAGGATTTTCAAAGCCACATGTCAAGTATCCAAGTTAATTCCTTCATGGTCAAATCCCAAATCTCCTCAAAACGTACAAGTTCTAATGCATCAACCACACCACCAAACTCTAACCCCCCTAGGTGACGTCATGCCTCTAGAAGAGACATTTTGCCTCTAGATCCTGCAAAGACAATTGAGCACACCCTCCAAGGATATCAATTCATAACATCATGATAAGTGAATCCAATCAATAAATAATCCATCTAATAATGTGCAGCAAATATCACTATATCAAACAATTAACAACTCAAAGACATTATGTGACTTGTCAAGCTTGAATATGGGAGGGTTGACGAGGTGTCCTATTGGGTAGATCTCTACCTAGGTTAAGGAGAGATTCCAAGGCATCCTTCTCTAAGCCATGTAAAGTGGATGAAGTGGTTGGGGTCAAGACTCAATGGGCATAGGGCTCATGACATACAAGGGTCATACTATCTCATTCATGGGTGCCTTTGTAGAGGGTGTGTGGTACCTTCGTCCACAATGCACTTTTTCCAAGCCCATCAATTTCCTTTTATATTTATTTCTTTATTTTCTTTCAATATAGAATAAGGAGAGGTTGAAGGTCACTACCCTAGCCTAGTGACCAGGTGATGGAAGTGTCACCCACAAACACAAATGGAAATGAGAAGGTTGGCTCTTGATGAGACCCCCTTTCTCTTAGCCATGCAACTAAGAGCCATTACCATGGTTTGGTGACCATATGATGGTAATTTCATACCACTAGATGATCATGGACGTGATAGGTCGGCTCATGATGAGACATCCTATCCTTCAACTAACCTTTTAAGAATTATTTATTATATTTTGGGTCCCCTTTACTCAAAGATAAGTATTTCATTGCTTTCTTGGGTGATCCCTAGGTGAAGCATCTGGAAGGTTTATACAATGATTTTATATTTTACCCAACATCAACCCCTCTAGGCCTTCAACCCCTTCTTCCCATAAAATGAGGGACAACCCCTTGTTGGGTCAATACACCCTAAAATCCCAAGAGATGATTAAATGGAGGGGAATAATGATGGAAAGTGGTAAGTATCATTGGGAACTATACGATGTCTCATTAAGGGAGTTCCCAGTAGGAAAACTACTTACTAGGGCACAATGTCAACCTACAAGGTGAAGGAGGGAAAAAGGCATAATGTCCAAGCATATATCATGAAATATAGAGAAATCTAAGATACAACATAATCACATGGCTTAAATATTGAAATGATGCTCACCATAATACTGACTTGTACCTCATGGAGCAAGGCCCACTTACTTCTGGAAGCCAGCTGGTGTGGTGGATGCCATCTGCAAAAATGTGACCATCTGTGGTGGTGAGTGGGTTTTCAATATGTGCAAAGGGTATTGTTGGTCATGTAGTCTCTCGTCACTCCATATCTGCAACCTGAGGGCCTCAAGACATGATCTCCTTAGTTATCCACAAAATGGGGATAACAATGACGATGAATATTGATGATCATGATGACAACTATGATGAAAATGATGATATGATGATGATGATGATGATGGTGATGATGATGAGGAGGAGGAGGAGGAGGACAATTGTGACAATGACAATGATGATGATGATGATGATGTCCATGATGATGACGATGATGATGATGATGATGATGAAAATGATGATGATGATGATGATGATGATGATGATGATGATGATGATGATGATGATGATGACAATGATGATGATGACATGATGGTGTTGATGATGATGACAATGATGATGATTGATGATGATGATGACAATGACGATGATGATGATAATGATGATGATGACAATGACGATGATGATGATAATGATGATGATGATGACGATGACGATGATGATGATAATGATGATGATGACAATGACGATGATGATGATAATGATGATGATGATGACGATGACGATGATGATGATGACAATGACAATCATGATGACAATGACGATGATGATGACAATGATGATTACCATGACGATGATGATGAGGATGTTGATGATCATGATCATGATGATTACGACGACGAAAATGATAAGGATAACTACTGCAATGACAATGACAATATTGATGACGATGACGATGAGGAGGAGGAGTAGGAGTAGGATGTCAACAATGTTGATTATGATGACTGCAAAAACGTCAATGTTAATTATGATGAAAACAATGACAATCAAAATGACAATGATGACGTCGATAACAATGAAAATGGAAATGATAATGTCGATGATGACTACAATGAAAATGATAATGATGACCATGATGATGATGAGTAGTAGGACGTCGATGATGTTGAATACTGGTGGTGACAACGATGATGAGGAAAATGATGGTGATCATGATCATGGTGATGACGATGATGAAAATGATGATCATGATGACAACTTTGATGACAATGACAATATTGATGACAATGATGATGAGTAGTGGGACGTCAATAATATTGATTATGATGATCGCGACAACGACAATGTTAATTATGGTGAAAACAATGATGAAGATGAGAACAATGATGATAATGACAATGATGAGAATGACGACTGTGATGATAATGACAATCATGATGATGATTAGGAGTAGGATGTTGACATTAATGTTGATTATTGGTGGTGACAATGATGATGAGGACAATGATGATGATGATGACAATATGAATTTGATCATGACAATGGAAATGAGGATTATGATTACAATGACAATGATGATGATGATGATGATGATGATTGTGACAATGATGATGACGATGATGATGATTAACCCATATAAATAAACACTTTAAAGAGAATAAATAATATAAAATATATAATCACATACCTCCTACATTTCAACATCTATGCAATATTATTCATCATCTTCTTCTTCATCCAACTCTACATCTGTATCATCTAGTTCAGAATTGGCATTCAAAGGATTGGCCATATCATCATCGTCATCAAAAACATTTTCGATAATATCATCATAAATATCATCATCAAGATCAACATTGTCATCAACAACTGCATTAACTTCTTCGACTTCTTCATCTAACAGTACATCTACCTCATGCTCATTTGCATCTTCTTATTCTTCTTCAATAACGTATTCTTCTGGTAGATTATACTTTACAAGCCTTCCTCTTGGATCATATCTAACAAAGTACATCCAACCTGCTTTACCTGGAACCTCTGAATAAAAGACCTGCTCACATTGGCTTGGAAGAGCACGATTTTTTGTACCCAGCTCAAATGGAATTGTATTAACCATGGTAAATTCATTGGCATGCTCAATAACTGTTCTTTTAGGATCACGTCCATTCATCTGTAACCTGTACCATTTGATCTCTAATATAACTAACTTGAATGAATTAAAGTCACACTCGATTATATCATTCAAATAACCATAGTATCATTCAAGTCGGTAGAGAGTGAATTACAGTATCAAGGTGGTCGGTTGATCCAGGAGGCTCCCTAGGCTTAGAAAATGCTCAAAAATAAAAGTTCTTGGAATGGAATGAAACCAATTCCATTGTGACCAGCTCATCGCACTGATTCTGGAAGTATATTTACTTTCTCAAACGGGCATCGTATGCAAGAATTATCGCACTCTGGTCATTTTCCCAAACAGGTAAAAAGTCAAAGGTCAAACTAGAAAAAAGTCAATGTTGATGTCAGCATGACATCACCAATGACACCTCATGATGCAGACTTGGACCAATGGAAGTGTGACAAGTGGAAATAGTTGACTGGGCAGATGTGGATGGACGATCCAATTAGAATTGGACACGTGACCAAATTTGGTCAAATGTTGAGGTGGCACGTGGCCCAAGCATGGGCAGCCATGTGGCGCCAGGTCAAGGTTGAGTGGCAAGTTC
The DNA here is from genome assembly GCA_009831015.1 of Picea engelmannii. NCBI lineage: Eukaryota > Viridiplantae > Streptophyta > Pinopsida > Pinales > Pinaceae > Picea > Picea engelmannii. The sequence goes on from ML818176.1 coordinate 22,836, forward strand.
CAAAAAATATTTAGGGGTCCATGGGTTTTGAACCCATGACCACCCACCAAGCCCAAGCCTTAAGAAATGGTCCAACACTAACGCACCCAAAGTATTTCTTATTATATGAAATGTATTTAAAATTATTTAAAACTTTAATGTTTATTATGGCGCGGAGGAAGGGGTTGGGGCTAAGCCCCAGCTCGTGGATTTATACCATGGCATATAACCAGGGGCACGGAGATAGGCTTTAAAGCGTGTGGGGTTTGGATAGGGCCTAGCCCTTGGACTTCAACATATGCAAATGACCACAAGCACAAGTCCGGGGGGGGGCTATCCCTTAGGGTGCGAACTCCTCTAGGCTCTAATCCCATGCATGTGCCATGTAACCAGGAGTTGGAGCCTCTACCAGGCTAGTGTGTAGTCCAAAGGGCTGGAACTTGGCCATATGGGGTTAATATGACCATGTTTGGGGGTGTGCGCCTAGCCTTTGGGGGCTAAAGCCCTATTTTTATACAAAAGTGGTTTTTTTTAACCTTGTTATGTGTTTTTTTTAATTAATTGCCTGATATTATGACCATAAAGTGGTTTTTTGAGGATATTGTGGCCATTTGGAGGGGGATTTGATCCCAGAAAGAGGCTATATCTTCAAGGGAAATTGAACTTCCTCATTTGAGCATAAAATCTATATAAACTAGGCTTTTTGAAGCTTGTAGGAGACTTTTTGATGCAGGGTTTTGAAGGAGCAATTTGTAAATTTCGGCCTTTTCTCATGTTTTGAGAGGCATTTTTCTCATGTTATTGAGAGGATTTTGATGATGCATGCATAAATCTGAGAAAGAAGGTCTTGCACAACAGATCTGAAGCACATTATGTAACAACAAAGAGCCTATGTAAGAGAACTTTGAGCATTTTAAAGAGCAATAAAGAGGTCCTCCACTTGGAAGCGGGCCCGGAGATGTAGCCAATGATTGGTGAACTCCATTATCAACCTCTTGTCTCTATTTCTCTTTTTGTTTTGATGTTCTATTCTCTTAATTTGCAGCATGGATATTAATGGCTGATCTCTTTATTCATTGATAAGCATCAAGTAAAAGTCACATTTGATATTTCCGCAAACAATATAATAAGTTTATGTATTTTGCATTCTTAACAATCCGATGAAAAAGGTATATTAAACTAAATTGTAATTTAACAGTAATACCTTCATTTTTGGATCATCGGCCATTATGTATTATTCACTGTATTGTTGTTAATGGGTCATGATCTCATAATTAACTATTCTATGACTACAGGGATAGATACTAAACACAAACACACGAGGCCATATTGAACACAGTGCACAGGCCCATGGGATGTACCCCTTTCAGATATTGTTGGATGTCTACCACTTCTAGAGGAAACAATAATGACCTGAAAGACTGCAGTTATCTCAGAATCAGAGGTTGTTTTCCTGTCATCCAAATTTTTGATGTGAAATTTACAGTCATTGCACCACATAGCCTTGTGGTGTTTCAACTATAATATTCCCCACACATAAAAAAATTCATATTTGTCAATGAATAAACATATTTTGACTTACGAAAAAATTATAAAAAAAAACACACCACATAGATTAATATATTGGAAAAAAACTAAAACATGATATGAGTGAATAATATGCTTTCATGATTATCTTTTAAACCATATGCTAAATCAATTTCCCTTTGAGTAAGATTGGTGTATTGATTACGATGAGCTTCTTTAAGCAAAGTAGCCAACCCTTCCCATGTTAAACTACCATTACATTGTATATTACATTGATCTATCCATACTTTCATCCAATCAATATTGTTTGCAATGTATAAATGTAGTGCATCCCACTCTCGACAAATTGTATGAAAAAAGAATAAAAATTATTAATTAGAGTAAATATGATCCATATGAATCTCCGTGGCCATCCACCTTTTCCACTAAATCACCATTTTGAGCCTGTGATTTTGATAAACCATGGCATTCACCCTTTTGGTGGGGAATGGAATGTAATGTCATATTCATTTGTTAATTACATACATCATGTAATGTTATTATGTACATGCCTACAACATAATGTTAATTCACCAGATCTCATTAGAACTCCGTAGTTAAGCGCACTCAAGCTAAAGTAGTACTGGGATGGGTGACTGCCCGGGAAGTCCTAGTATTTTACATGCCTATGGAATTTTATAAACTTAGTGCAATTTATCACACATGCATCATGGGAATTGTTCTCCTCTCACTCTCTCATATATAATTGAGGTTAAGGAGGTCCTTTAAAGATGAAATGGAGTGGGATGTAAAGCTTCTTGTGAATGAAGCGTAGCCAACATCTCTTTCTTTTTAGAGATAAGCTACCCCATTTTTCCAGTTTGTGTTCTACAGTGGTTTTCTATCTTATTCAGTAATAGTAGTTGGGTTTCACTATATTTGTGTGTTCTCTTCTATATTTTTGTGTATTTCATTGTTATATCTCAGTTATATTTATGTCTTCATGTTGTTCTCAAAATAATCTGGATCAGTGGTATCAAAGCAGGCTGCTCCTTGTCATTTCTCAGATCAGGTCCCCAACAAGGTAAGGGTATACAAAGTTGGGTCTCAAGCTAGTTTTGCTTGAGGACAACTGCTTTCACCAACCCAAGTGACCTCCCATGGTAGAAGAAAAGAGATATGAAAAAATAGGAGATCCTTTCAAGATGTTTCTTGAGGAAGCCCTCGTGTGATAGAGGAACGAGATGATGGAAAAAAAAATTCAGATCCTTCAAAGACTACCAATGGTGACGGCTGAGGCATCTTCAACAAGAAGCCATTTCACAAGTGCAACACCATTCAAGGTACAAGTCAAATTTGATATCCCCTTATTTGAAGGCCAGATAGATGCAAATGCTCTAGAAAAATGGTTGAATCTTCTAGAAGGTTATTACTTTGTCCAAAACTTTTCCGACAGTGACAAGATCACCTTTGTGCTCCTTAAATCCCTTCCCCATGTCAGAGATTAGTGGGAAGGTTACTGGGAGAGGTACACCACAGATGAATCTACACTATTTTGGAGAGAACCCAATTAGGAAGCCTTTGTATATGCTCTAAAGGAGGAGTTCTACCCTATTGGAAACTATGATGACCAATACATGAGATGGACAACTCTTCGTCAGAAAAGAGATCAGACGGTGTTGGAGTACACCAACATATTTAATATCATGCACTCAAATCTGGGTATCAAATACTCAGAGCAGCACCTAGTTTTGAAGTAACGTAGTGGTCTACACAGGTACATCCAAACAGAGATGGATTTTCTAGACATCTCCTAATTGGGAGCTTCTTATCGATATGCAGTCAAAATTGAGTTGAACTTCAAGCAGTAGAATAAGTGGGAGAAGCATGGAAAAGGAAACTCTAACTCACATAATGAAGAATAGAGCAAGGAAGGACAACCTCAAGAGATTCATCTCCATATGCAGGCAAAGAAGGGTAATGGGAAGTCTAAGAAAGACACCGAAAAGTGGTGTGAGTTCCACAATAGCCCTTGGAATAACACTAATGAATGTCACTCAATATAGTCATTGGTGGCCAAGATCAAAGATAAATATCCAAACCCTGACTTGGACTATGATTCCGAAAATGATAAAAGGAGACAGATCATTGATGTAGAACCCACTGCTAATGTTGCAACTACAACAATCCAACCAAAAGAGGATCCTGAGGAGGGGGAGTGACTCTTCCATTTAGAGATGTGGGTGAAGGGGGGCCCACTGCATTTTATTGTTTATAGCATAAGCCGAAAGAACATCATCTCATCAGATATTGTCAATTAGTTGGATTTTCCAACAACAACACACCCGCGGCCATACAACATCAGGTGGCTTTGCCAAGGTCAATATCTTCATGTCAGCCAACAATGTCGCATGTCTTACGGAATCAATCCCTTCAAGGATGAGGTATTATGTGATGTTGCCCCACTATAAGTCTATGGTGTTCTATTAGAAAAACCATATATGTGGAGGTGTCATGTTATTTATGATTCTCGACCCCTTAGTGTCATTGTTACTCTAGGGGGTCATCTATATAGGATACGAGAGGTAGTTTCAAATATTGTCCCACCAAAAAAACGCCACAAAGTAATCTCGCATACTATAAAGTTTAGCCTCTTAAAAATCTGATCAAAAGGTGAACATAAGGACACTGCAACCACTTTAGCCTTAGCCCAAGACATTTATATCCATCAAAAGCAGATTGACAAGATTGTTTAAGAGTACGAAGATGTTCTTGTTGCACCTACGGGGGTGCCTCCACACTGCCAAATCAAGCAAGGTTATAATCGAACCCTTCATACACTTCATGTTGCATCTTCACCAATACAGTCCTCGCACACTCAGGTAGATCATGCAGCTATATTGGTTGAACAAATTCAATCCCTCCAACAACATGTTCATGACATCCTTCAATAAGATAAGCATGACAGCTTCTTCAGCAAGGCAAGCAACACACAAAGATTCAGATTTAGCAGAAGTCTCCCTGTATCCCAAGGGAATTTGACGCAATGGGGACCATTGCTTCCTAAGAGGGGATGAATGATCCAGTTGGATCTCCGTGGCCATCCACCTTTTCCATTGAATCACCATTTTGAGCCTGTGGTTTTAATAAACCATGACATTCACCCTTTTGGTGGGGAATGGAATGTAATGTCATCTTCATTTGTTAATTATAGACATCATGTAATGGTCTTATGTACATGCCTACAACACAGTGTTAATATACCAGATATCATTAGAACTCCGCAGTTAAGCGTGCTCGAGCTAGAGTAGTACTGGGATGAATGACCACCTGAGAAGTCCTAGTATTTTACATGCCTATGGAATTTTATAAACTTAGTCCAATTTATCCCACATGCATCATGGGAATTGTTCTCCTCTCACTCTCTCATATATAATTGAGGTGAAGGAGGTCCTTTAAAGATGCAATGGAATGGGATGTAAATCTTTTTGTGAATGAATCGTAGCCAACATCTCTTTCTTTTTAGAGATAAGCTACCCCATTGTTGGGCCCGAGATATGATCATTTTTATGACGGTTATTATACATTTTTGTTGCATGTACATATATGTTTTGCACGTTTTGGAGGAGCTTTTTGAAGAATTTTATGATAAAATGGTATAATCGGCATGAGGTACATGTAATTTGTGTTTTATGATTAAATCAAGTTTAATTCATCATGTTTTATGGTTTCCAAGAGTTAATTCATGTTTTTCTGCTGTTACAGGGGAAAATGCACCATGTTTCCAGTTCCAGCACTTGATCCGACACTCGTTCCAGCACTCGTTCCGGTACCCGATCCGACACTCGTTCCAGCACCCAGTATTGCACAAAAACGCAGGGTGAGTTGATGTTTATGGTATTGGCGACTAGTGATGGACAAATCGAGCACATGGGTTTTGTTTATCATCGCCCCCTCTAGCTACTAAGCTCGAGACAACTTGATTTCTGTTGTTCGAAGAGGGTGATTATTGGCTTCCTCCGTTTTGTTAGTTATGGCCGCATTTATTGTAATTTGCTGAATTTAGAGGTGGTTCGACCGTCCTGTGGTCGACCACCTAGGTTGTAAGCTTATAAATACTGATAGGATGGTCATTAGATTGTTAACCAAGTAGCATAAGCATTAGAATTGTCAGAAACTCGTTTTGACTCTGTTTTGACATTTCACATTGCTTGAATTGTGCCAGAACTGCGTTTTCATGTTTTCATGGTGAATTCGGCCTGTTGAAGTTCATGATGTGCTTGTAGAAGGTAGCCATGACTAGATGGGGGGCCCACCAACAATTTGGTGATTGTATTTATGTTGTTTATACAATTTCTTAATTTAACTACTCTTTCATATTTTCTGTACATGTGTGTTTTTTATCTAATTGATTAATTTGTTGTAGCTTAATTGTCTTTCTTTTATTTTGCAGGTTGGATGATGATATGTGTTAGCATGTATTAGTTTTGCAGATTAGGAACAAACTTGCAAGTTTCTACACTAACCCCGTGTGCAGTTAGACGTTAGATCATACTTTCTTTTATGATTTTATAGTCTAGTTTAAAACAGATTTTTAATTAGATAGAACAAAGTTTTAACTTGGGTTTCTTTAATAGGGATGTTGATGGATGGATAGATTTAATTCCCGTTCTTAGTTATAGTTTGCTTACTTCAGTTTTAGATAGATTTCATTTTCTTCGTTATTGGTTAATGTAATTGTCAATTTACTTCTTGATATCATAGTTTAATTTATGTTTTTAATTCGTCATAGCTTGAATGATTAGAATAGACATAGCATAGTTTTCCTTTACACAATTTCCTTTCATAGATTAAAATGCAATTAAATTCCTTAGTTAGATAATGATGATCTCATTATGATGCTAATGGTTTATACATGAATATGCAGGGTATTTAACATTACTTTTGTCATGGCTAAATTTTCATTGGATTGTTTAATACATACCTTTCATTTTGCCATTGAGATTAGTGTTGAGTTTATATCGTTGGAATTGTCCTTTGTTGTCAAGTGTCATCGAGATATCATCCATCACCACTGAAGGCATTCACACAACCACCAGCATTACATTTGAGTGTTTCATAGATTAAAGATAGTTTCTTGCTTCTATAGATCAGAAAAGATAGTTTCTTTCTTTCATAGGTTAGAATATAGTTTTATTGATGTTATAGGGTAGTTAGTCTTTTGCTTCCATAGATTTAAGAGCAGTTTTGTTTATTGTAAATTAGGCATTTAGTTGGTAGTCCTCATTGCTTTCAATAAAATGGATTTCATATCATGCATTAGAAATAGTTTTGCATCAAGCATTTAGTCCACTTGCCTCTTAGGCTAGCTAGTTGTTCAATGAGAAGTATTTGCTTACTTGTCCCTTTGCTTTAGTAGGATAGATAGTTGTCTTTGCTTACTTGTCTTTTTCTTTAGTAGGTTAGTTAGGTGTCTTTGCTTACTTGTCTATTTGCTTTAATAGGTTAGATAGGTGCTTTTTCTTACTTGCTTATGTAATTGCTTTCATAGGGTAGTTTTTCATTGAATGTAGGTTGGCAAGTTAAAAGTAGTTTGCTTTCATCATTTTCTTAGTATGCTTAGTAGTTTACCTTTGCTTATTGTCATGAACTAGTTTGCTTTGAATAGGGTTTTTACTTCCTTTCTTAGGAACTATCCACCAATCCTTGGCCCAAAAGTACTTAGGTTACCTAGTTTCAAGTTGCTTAGTAGGGTTTTCTCACTAGATAGGTTTGCTTGAATAGATTAGTCTTAGATAGTTGCTTTCATTAATAAGATTATACTCTTACCAACCTTTTACCTTTGGCATATATTTTTCTACAACTCTAAGTTTACTTACCCTGGGTTGACAATTTAATTAAGGGTTTTTAAGTATCTTTTTAGTGCATATAGAACACCTAACACCCATTTTTCCAGTTTGTGTTCTACAGTGGTTTTCTATCTTGAAGGCCAGATAGATGCAGATGCTCTAGAAAAATGGTTGAATCTACTAGAAGGTTATTACTCTGTCCACAAAATTTCCGATAGTAAAAAGATCACCTTTCCTCTCCTTCAATCCCTTCCCCATGTCAGAGCTTGGTGGGAAGGCTACTGGGAGAGGTACACCATAGATGAATCTACAGTATTTGGGAGAGAACCCACTTGGGAATCCTTTGTAGATGCCCTAAAGGAGGAGTTCTACTCCGTCGAAAAATATGATGACCAAGACATGATATGGACATGAGATGGGTGACTTCCCAGGAAGTCCTAGTATTTTAGAGGCCTATGGAATTTTATAAACTTAGTGCAATTTATCTCACATTTATCATGGGAATTGTTCTCCTCTCACTCTCTCATATATAATTGAGGTGAAGGAGGTCCATTAAAGATGCAATAGAGTGGGATGTAAAGCTTCTTGTGAATGAAGCATAGCCAACATCTCTATCTTTTTATAGATAAGCTACCCCATTTTTCCAGTTTGTGTTCTATAGTGGTTTTCTATCTTATTCAGTAATAGAAGTTGGGTTTCACTGTATTTTTGTGTTCTCTTCTATATTTTTGTGTATTGCATTGTTATATCTCGGTTATATTTCTTCCTTCATGTCGTTCTCAAAATAATATGGATCAATGGTATCATAGAAAGTTGCTCCTTATCGTTTCTTAGAGCAGGTCCCCAATGAGGTCAGGGTATAGAGAGTTGTGTCTTGAGCTAGTTCTACTTGAGGACAACTTCTCTTGCCAGCCCAAGTGACCTCCCATGGTGAAATAAAAGAGAGATGACAAAGCAGGAGATCCTTTCAAGATGTTGCTCAAGGAATCCCTCGTGCGACAGAGGAACGAGAAGATGGACAACTTTTCTCAGATCCTTCGAAGATTATCGATGGTGATAGTTGAGGAATCTTCAATAAGAAGCCATTTTCCAAGTGCGGCACCCTTCAAGGTACAATTCAATTTTGATATCCCCTTATTTGAAGGCCAGATAGATGTAGATGCTCTAGAAAAATGGTTGAATATGCTAGAAGGTTATTCCTCTGTCTAAAAAAAAATTGACGGTGAAAATATCACCTTTGCGCTCCTTAAATCCCTTCCCCATGTCAGAGCTTGGTGGGAAGGTTACTGGGAGAGGTAAACCACAGATGAATCTACACTATTTGGGAGAAAAACCACTTGGGAAGACTTTGTAGATGCCCTAAAGGAGGAGTTATACCCTGTCGGAAACTATGATGAACAATACATGAGATGGACAACTCTGCGTCAGAAAAGAGATCAAATGGTGTTAGAGTACACCAACATATTTCATACCTTGCGCTCAAATTTGGGTATCAAAGACTCTGAGCGGAACCTGGTTTTGAAGTACTGCAGTGGTCTACATAGGTACATCCAAACAGAGATGGAATTTTTGGACATCTCCTCATTGGGAGCTGCTTATAAATATGTAGTCAAAATTGAGTAGAAATTCAAGCAGCAGAGTAAGTGGGAGAAGCATGGAAAAGGAAACTTTAACTCACATAATGAAGGATAGAACAAGGAAGGCCAACCTCAAGAGATCCATATCTAGATGCATGCAAAGAAGGGTAACAGGAAGTATAAAAAAGACACCAAAAAGTGGTGTGAGTTCCACAACAGCCCTTGGCATAACACTGATGAATGTCGCTCAATACAGTCATTGGTGGCCAAGCTCAAATATAAAGATCCAACCCCGACTTGGACCATGATTCATAAAATGATAAAAAGAGACAGATCATTGATGTAGAACCCATTTTTATTGTCACAACTGCAAAAATCCAACCAGAAGAGGATCCTAAGGAGGGTGAGTGACTCTTACATTCACATATGTGGGTGAAGGGTACCCCACTTCATTTCATTGTTGATATAAGAAGCCAAAAGAACATCATCTCAGCATAGGTTGTCAAGCAGTTGGATTTTCCAACAACACCACACCCGCACCCATACAACATCGGGTGGCTTTGCCAGGATCAAGATCTTCATGTCAGCCAACAATGTCGCATGTCCTACGGCATAAAACCCTTCAAGGATGAGGTATTATGTGATGTTTCCCCACTAGAAGTTTGTGATGTTATATTAATCCAACCATATATGTGGAGGCGTCATGTTATTTATAAGTCTCGACCCCATAGTGTCATTGTTACTCTTGGGGGTCAGCTATACAAGATACCAAAGGTACTTTCAACTATTGTCCCACCAAAAAAATGCCACAAAGTAATCTCCCATATTGAAAAGTTTAGCATCTTCGCAATTTGATTAGAAGGTGAACAGAAGGACACTACAAAAATTGTAGTCTTAGCCCAAGACCTTTCTATCCAGTAGAAGCAGATCGACAAGATTGTAGAAGAGTACCAAGATGTTCTTGTTGCACCTACGGGGGTGCATCCACACTACCTAGTCAAGCAAGGTTATAACAGAACCCTTCATACTCGTCATGATGCATATTCACCAACAGAGTCCTCGCACACTCAGGTAGATCATGCAGCTATATTGGTTGAACGGATTCAACCCCTCCAACAACATGTTCATGACATCCTTCAACAAACTAAGCATGAGAGCTTCTTCAACAAGGCAAGCAACACACAAAGCTTCAGAATTAGCATAATTTTCCTTGTCTCCCAAGGGAACTTGATGCAATGGGGACCATTGCTTCCTAAGGGGGGATGAATGATCTAGATGGATCTCCATGGCCATCCACCTTTTCCATTGAATCACCATTTTGAGCCTGTGGTTTTGATAAACCATGACATTCACCCTTTTGGTTTGGAATGGAATATAATTTCATCTTCGTTTGTTAATTATAGACATCATGTAATGGTATTATTTACATGCCTACAACATAGCATTAATTCATTGGATCCCATTAGAACTCTGAAATTAAGCATGCTCGAGCTAGAGTAGTACTGGGATGGGTGACTGCCCAGGAATTCATAGTATTTTACATGCCTATGGAATTTTATAAACTTAGTCCAATTTATCCCACATGCATCATGGGAATTGTTCTCCTCTCACTCTCTCATATATAATTGAGGTGAAGAAGGTCCTTTAAATATGCAATGGAGTGGGATGTAAAGCTTCTTGTGAATGAAGCATAGCCAACATCTCTTTCTTTTTAGAGATAAGCTGCCCCATTTTTCCAACATCTCTTTCTTTTTAGAGATAAGCTACCCCATTTTTCCAGTTTGTGTTCTACAGTGGTTTTCTATCTTATCTAGTAATAGAAGTTGGGCTTCACTATATTTTTGTGTTCTCTTCTATATTTTTGTGTATTTCATTGTTATATCTCAGTTGTATTTTTGCCTTCATGTCGTTTTCAAAATAATCCAGATCAAAATATTAAACAACAATTGATCATGGAAGCTAAATCAAACTTAAATAAGTATAATATAGAAATAAACCAATATCAATGCAAAGTATGATAGATCTCTACCATCTATTTACCTTTCACTTTCCTTGTTCTACATTTCCTGACTAAGACCTTCCCTTCAAATTTTTTAATGGAATTGAGATCCCAAATCTGAGGCACCTTCATGATTTTCATTGCTAGTTTAGGAAGATACTGACTAATATACACCAACGATTGATAAACCATATATCCCTCAAGACGTGCTCTTTGTCTTACGAAATCCTTCAATTACTTCAAGTTCCTCTCCACCATCAACATTGACCTTGTGTGTACAGGTCCACAAATTTCAATATCCTCAACTTGGTGTATGAGGTAGTGGTCTTGTGCATTGAAAAATGTCAAAGGTAGATAATTTTTCATTTCGCACATTAGCCGAGGAATTTCTCTCCTCCAATATTTTATATCTTATTTATGGATTTATTTAGATGACAACCACCTACACATGATACAACAAATTAGATCATATGTTTCAACAACAACATATATACATTGAAAGTAAAACAGATGTCAGCAAGTTGAGAAACAATGATTTTGCATATGAATCATTAATTTTACCTCATGTATTTTTCAATATCATATATAACTTGTTTTACATTGTTGTCAAAGTTGTCAGGAAGAGATAGAGGTAGAAAATACTATAACAACAAAGGGATCATCAATTTTTAAGAAAAGAAAACCATATTATAATAACTAAAAAGTCTTATATTTACCAATACAGAAATCTACATCCAAAATAATTACCTTAATGAAGGTATGTCGGTAATGAGTTTTCACCCCACCAAATTCCTCTTTCTTCATTAAGATATTCTTTATGCTTGAAGTAAATCCTGTGGGAAATTTAATTTTTCAAATGACCTATTTTACAGCATTGCTTTCCTCCTCTATAAATAACCATGGACAACTATTTCAGTATACTACATTTCTATTTGAATAAATCACAATTTGCAGTGCATGATTGGCTTCCTGAATGTTAGTACAAATTTTGACAATTTTTTCTTTGTCACTCCTTCCATCTACAACTCTCCACGATGTTTTTGTTACATTCTTCCTCATATGCATTGTATCAACCAAATTATGTATTTGTAGGTGCTCATAGTAGGGAAACCTATTGAGTTTTACAAGACAAATTTTCATTCCTCGTGGAGTCCCATTAATTCCTTGACAACATTTATGAAAAATAATTAATGAGATTTGTTGGCACAAGGGCAGACCCAGGTTTCAGCTCCAAGAGCGCACCAAAAAGCCCTAACTACTATCCCTTTTGGCAACACCTGCGAGGTAGATGCAGTCTCACCCAAAGTAGCTATGGGGGGTTGCAGGATACAGATGTCTACAACCAAGGGAATACAAAGTGGATCCGATACAAGCACAACCCAACATCTAGATATCAATTACCATCTTAGATCTACTTTGCACAACTATCTATCTTATCTAACACAATATCACAATAGTAGCATATAAAATGACAAAGAACCCAGCATCAATCACACATAACACAAGATATACATGGTTCACCCTCTCTCTAGGGCTACGTCCACAGAATTGTGTTTTATAATATATTAAGATGAAAGCATACAATTCCTATATGCACTCTTATCTTTCATATCTCTCTCTCTCTTCCTCTCTCTCCCCTCCCTGTGCACCCAGCTGCGGGGTTGATCTTTGCACCCAACTAAAGATCTTATAATACAAAAGGCCCTCACACTAGCACTTCTCTCTCACACAATAGTACTCATGCAATCACACAATAACAATGAACTCTCAACCAACTTAACACCACTCCATCCCAGGTTTTTTAGACCTTTATTTATACATTACAATAGCTCTCGAAAATCCTTAGGTTGAAACCTAAGTGTTAAAACCCTAGACACCAAAACCCTAGGTCAACTTGACCCTCATTTTCATGGATTTGCCAGCCTATCTTTCCTTCCTTCTTACCCAGTGCTCCAAAGAATCCAACGGTGGATTTTTCCACTTGATGAGTTGTCCTCGATCCATTTTCCTTGTTGATCTGTCATCCTCGATCTCCTCATCCAATAACTTTCTTTCTCTTGCTTCGCACCACCTTTTCTTCTCTTCTGCTCACTTCGACCCAGTATCAGTCACTGTGTCTTCTGCGTAGTCTGCATTTCGTCTTTTCTACCTTAATCTTCACTTACTTCCATACCCAAGGGAAAACACTCACCTGTGACTCATCCCGAGGCACTTTAGATCTGATCCTTCTGATTCGACTTCAGGCTGCGTGGAGCAGTCTATGCTTTCTGCTCTATCCCTCCCTTCCTTGTGCAAACTGTATTTTCTGTGTTTGGTACCCAGTTTCAACTGCACCTGGTACCTGGACCCTTTTCCTTATGCTTTTAGTGAGATATGCAAGGTAGTTGGTTGTCATAGTACAGTTTCAACGAGCTCCCGTTCACCAAACCTTTCTTCCATTCTCCATTCAAAGTATTCAACTGTGTAGCTCCTCCTTTTGTAACATAGGAAACCTCATATGTCCCAAGCCAAGGTGTTCTGAACTTTCCTGGATGCTTCATGAACTTACTGTCATATACCAGATAGGCCTTTTCTCATGGTAGGCCTTTTCTCTTTCCTTATGTACATGCTAATGGAATCTTGCAATAAATCGGTCTTCTTCTAGTTAGACCAACTTCACGAGCCTCTCTTGAACAACGCCAGTATCATCCATATCTGTAAAGGTTGTGATTCTTAAGCTTGGGACCAAATATTCCATCGAGACAACTGCTTCGAGACCATAAACCAACTTAAAGGGGGTCTACATTGTCATCTTCTTGTAAGTGTTTTTGTAGGCCCATAGTACTATTGGTACTCTTAAATCCCAGTCACCCCTGTTCACACTGCAAATATTCGTCAGCGTTGTCTCCAATATTTTGTTGAATGCTTCAACTATCCCATTTTATTTTGGATGGTAGGGTGTGCTCTTTTGGTGATGGACTACAAATTCCTCGGTCAAGGCTTCAATGGTCTTATTGATGAAATGTGTGCCTTGATTTCTCATAAGGATATTTAGGCATCCAAACCTAGTTATGATGTCATCAAATATGAAGCACGCAGGTGTAGTTGCACTACATTCCTTAACTGCTCTTGCTTCAGCCCATCTATTCAAGTACTCTGTCGCAGTGATTATGTATTTGGCTCCTGTTGGCTTCCCTGGTGGGTTTATAGGTCCCATGAAATCAATGGCCCATTTCTCAAATTCTTGTAGGGTCATTTTCGGTACTAAAGGCATTCCATCCCTTATGGATAGTTTCCCAACTCTTTGGCATACATCACAGGCTCTAAAATACTCCTTAGCATATTTGTGTAAGGTAGGCCACCAAAGGCCATCTCTAAGAACCTTTTTCGTTGTTGCTTTCCCTACGCAGTGTCCTCTTGTGATGCCTTCATGAGCTTCTGCGAGGATCAATGGTCTCTCTGTCTCCATAACACACCTCCTCAATATCTCATCAAGCCCCATATTGTATAATTGTCCATCTATAAGTGAAAAGTTTGCAGTGTGCACTACTAGTTATTTCTTCTAGGTGATAGTATATTCACTCGGTCCCATTCCTGTTGACAGGAACTGGACTATCTCTGTGAATTTATCATCAATCTTTCTAATGGCTAGCAACTGTGCATCTGGCAGTGTATCCTCCAAACTAGTAGGATCTTCTCCATGTTCTAACCTCGACAAGTGGTCATGACCTCTATTCATTCTTTGTGTCTTAACCACGATCTCGAAATCATATTCCTGAAATAGAAGAAGCCATCTACATATTCTCCCCCCCAACACTGGCTTGTTGACTAGTTATTTCAACACAGAGTGATTAGTAAACATTTTAAAGTGTCCTCCCAACAAGTAGTGGCGAAAATTCTGCAGTGCATACACCATGGCTAACCCTTTTCTCTCAATGGTGGTGTAATTAATTTCAGTTGTTGATAGCTTCCTGCTAGAAAAGACTAATAGGTGGTCAATGTTTCAAGCTCCTAGTTGTGCTAACACAACTCCTAATGTGATATAAGATGCATCAACATGTACATGAAATTCCTTTCTCCAATCTGAGAAAACCAGGATAGGCGCGGTAACCATTTTATTTTTCAGTGTGTTGAAGCTCTATTGGCATTCTTCTATTCAATTAAACTGATAGTATTTCTTAAAAATCTTCTCCATGGGTGTTGTGATCTGTGCATAGCCTTTAATGAACTTCCTGTAATATCCAGTGTGTCCCAGCGCAGTGCGTAGCTGTTTGACTGAAGTAGGAGGGGGCAAATCAACTATAATGGAAATCTTAGATGGGTCTACCAGCAGTCCCTGTTTACACACAATATGACCTAACAACACTCCAAATGGTGAGAAGAAGATTCACTTCTTTAGGTTCAAGGCAATATGACATTGTCTGCACTTATCCAACATTAGTCTTAAACATTCAATATCATTTTGTAATAAGCTAAAAACAGTCCAATCATCAAAATATGCTTCCAGTAATTTATGTAAAAACCCCTTGAACGCTTCCACCACCACCCTGGAAAATATGTTTGGGGAATTCTTCAATCCAAACGGAATCACTATATACTGGTAGGATCCCCATTCTATTGCAAATGTGGTCTTATGGCGATCTTCCTTGGCAATATGGATCTGATGGTATCCTGAAAATCCATCTGTAAAATATTATACCTCCCGTCCTCCTACATTGTCTAACACTTCGTCAGTAAAAGGTGTAGGGAATGGGTCATGTAAATAGGCATCATTCAGCTTTCGTAGATCTACACGGATCTTGCTTTCTCATGTCTTCTTGCCTTGTACCACCATAGGGCTAATCCATTCTGATTCTTCAATAGGTTCTATGATTCATGCTTCCAACATTCTATCAAGTTCAATCTTCACTTTCTCCTTATATTTGGGATTCAATCTATAGGGTCTCTGTTTGAATGGCCTTGCAACTAGTTTCAAAGGGATCCTCATCTCTCCCATGGAACCTTTAATGCCCTTCATATCAGTGAACTTAGTTGGAAACAAGTCCTGATATTCATGCAGTAACTATGTGATCTTGTCAATAGTGGCAGCATCCCAATAATCTCCAACGCTTGCAAGCTTCAGTGTTTTCTCTGTTCCAATATTGATTTTTTTTATTTTAATCGGTTGTCCAATAAAAGGCAGTTCAATTCCTAGTCCATCTATGTCTCTCTAGCCTTCTGTTTCAGTGATGTTCACCTTCCTAAGATCATCATCTTCGTCAGCATTGATATTGTAGCAGCCTTGCAATTTCTGGAGAGGTGCAGTCCATTCATCCTCTTCTTGTTCTAAAGGGAGGCTAGGTGCCTCCTCAAATAATTTTTGTCTTACAATCTGTAACGCTTGATCCATTGTAGTATATTGGATTTCAAATAAAAAGATAGTTACAAAGTTATGAGTCATACCTTCCCAATCTGAAGTGACGAGGCACAGTTCTGCTTGTAGGTACCAATTGATAGGGGTTGTGTCTAGTGTTTTGATGAATTTTTCTACCCACTGCTCTTGAGGAATGTTTCTCTAGGCTTCCTTACAACGTCGCACATGGTCCTTCGGACAGCTTCAACCTCTGTACCTAACTTCGCAGCCTTCTACTTGCTCTGAAAACCACTCTATCATCAAAGTGAGACATTGTACCCATTTTGTAATGTTGTTTTTGTGTGTCCCCCACCATATTGTTGGAGTTTCTTTCAAGGCCTCATCCATTGCCAACAATATTTGTTGTATTGGTACAATTTCTTCAAATTCCAACAAGAAATATTATAAATGATTTAGACCATCAAAGGTGGGCAAGTTACTTATTGTTGCGTTGATCCGACAAACTCCTCTGCTTAATCTAGCACATCTCCTTGTAGATACTTTGTACATTTTGTTCTGCCAATTTTATTGGGCTTCTTATGAATCTGATGAACATGTGATGTCACTTCACTAGCTTAGGTTCCCATCCACCATAGGATTAATGTAATCATGTTGTCTGGCTATTAATTCGTATATGTTTTCTAGTTCATATGTGTGGTCTTCTTTCCTGATGAGTTCTGTGTATCTCTGACCTTCATCAGGATCCAAAGGTGCAATGACCCTAATTCCATCTCCTTCAAACGTCATTCTTATTTTCTTTAAATCAACCACAGTGGAATTATTGAAATCTTGATCAATTCCTAACAGCGCAAGGTAAGGATAGTTATCATCAACTATCTCAATCACCTCAAAGTCTGTAGACATCCTTACTCTGTCAATGTCCACAGGGACATGTTCCAATATTTGAAAGGGGCTTACAGCTTGTTGATTAGCCATCCTAAGCCTGATAGGGGAGTACATCAACTTAGGTTTTCTCATCAGTGCCCAAGTCTGCTTGATCATGGCATTGACCTCTGACCCTAAGTCAAGGACTACATAGTCTATATCATACTCCTCAATTTGAGAATTCAGGTGTAGTTGCTTATTTTTCCTTCTCTATTTAGAGACTTGGTGTATTTCCCTATTCATCAAGGGATCTATCTTTCCTAACTCGTACTATCTGATTAAATTTTGTATCTCTTGTACAGCGCTTTCTTCCTGAATCAACTTAATACAAGTATATAAGAATTCCATGAGCTTTCTTACCTCTTTTCCTTCTATAACAGAAGACTGGTCGAATGCCAGAGGCATTCCACATTCTCTTACTTCTAGTCATGTCTTCAATGAAGAACCTTGGTCTCTACCAAATTATTTTCTTGCCTCCTCAAATATTTGTTTTTCTTTCTTTGCATCAAAAACTTGTGTCTTGTATGCAGCTTTCCTGACCCTTGATTATTCTATAGTCTTTCCCTAGGTCATTTTGTCTTCTCCTCTAACAGTGCCTCCTCTAGTGATAACAAGGAATCTAGGGTCCTCTCTGCGAGGTTCAACGTATATCAGTTGCACTTGCGGGTTCTACTGAGGTCCTTGTCTCTCCTGAAGTTTGGCTAGCAGCACAAGACAATCTTTGATAACATGTTTGAATGAGTTGTAGTAGCTACAAGTGGTATAAGGGTTGTGATAGTCCCTTTCTAAGTGTCTTGGCTATGCATAGTATAACAAATGATTTGGCCCCTACCTCATCCCATACCTCCTCCTCTTCCTCTGAATCCACCATGAGGGTTGAAGTTTCCTCTTCCTGAAGAATTATATTGCGTAGTGTTTCCTTCTTGTTTTAATTCACCTTGAATTTTGTATATATCCCTCGACCTTTCATGCATGAGGTCATAAGACCTAAAATCTGTATCATCATGTCCTATCGACTTCCAGAACATGCAATACAGATTTCTGGGTGTCTGGACATATTTTTGCAGATAGTAACATTCACCAGGGCAATGTCGATTTCTATATACCTCATACCAGGGTAGGGTAACTTGCTTCAGTGGGCTCAGAGCTCCAAAGGCCAAGTATTCATGAAATAAGGGACATTGTTCCCTGTCATGGCCTTATGATTTTCATCTGATACACCAGATGTCTTCTCTTTTATATTTTCCCTTGTCTTTCTTCATATCTTCAACCTGTAGAGATAAGCTAGTCAGTTGACTCAAGATTTGACTCATAGCTGAGTTGGATTCTCCCATAGGGGTTGATTCTAACTTCATGGTGATCTCCAGCTCCTAAGCCTATGAAGCAATCTTCTGTTGCATCAGAGGAACTCTGATGTGTGGTAAGAGGGAAGCAATGAACCATTCCTTGTTCTGCTCATCTGGGATCTGAAAAATCAAATGGCCTATCAAGGTATTAAATCTCTGATCAAACTCCCACACAGTTTCATCTATTCTCTGCTTGATTTCTTTTGGCTCTGTAATGCACTGCAACTCTGACTTAGGTTTCTTAAATTCAACAATTAGCGCAGTCTTAATGACATTCAGTGGTTTCGGTGCAGTTCCTTGGAAAAATTTCATGTACTAGATCAGTGTGCGATCTCTTAGGGTAGTACTGAGTTGAGCTCATTTAACAGCTTCATCGGTGATATTCTTAATACTCCATACAGCTTCACATAAAAACTAGTGCTTATCAAGATCTTCAGATCCATCTCCTCTAAAGGTGGGTAACCTCATCTCATCTACCATAGGTCTTCCTAGGATCCTTTCCTGAGTATGTGGTGGACTGGTAGTGATAGTGCTCAGAGCACTCTAGTGACTCTAATTACTCTAATTTATTAATGTTACTGAAGCAACAAGAGGAATAATAGTACCGAATTCAGTAGTTGGTGTGTTTCCTAAAGTTTTTGGCTCTTCCCGATGAGGTTTTTCATCTTTCCCTTCCTCTGCCCTAGCGGATTCTGAATGCTCTTTGTCTATCAGATCTACCTCTTCTCCACTATAGAATCCCTCGTCCTTGTAGTTCTTTTTAAACGATTTCACAAGAGGTACTTCTATGAACACTCTCCCATTGTGTGTATGTCCAGCCTATGTGTCTATGTCACTATCAGAGTTCTTGAACATTAGCCTTTTCCAATACGACCAACTACTATATCTTCAAGATAATATTCTCATGTAATAGCATCTTGATATTCAACTTCAAAAAGTGTATAAATTTTTCTCTTGGTCCCTTAAAGAAATACCTCTCAGCTTGGTTATATGACTCTACTATTTCAACAACAAACTTGGTGATATACCCTCCAATGGTACTCTCAAACCAGTGATCTACTACTCTTGACATGAAATTGTCAATTCTCTTGACCTTCTTGATCAGCGTCGACGTCCAAACCACAAGTGGTCTATATCTGATCTCAAATTGGGTGTCTTCTAACCTAGCTAGCCACTTGTATAACTCCTGATGGATTCCTTCAAAGAAAATCTCATGTATATTAGTAAAGATATATCTTCCCAACCAATCCTCTATACTAAGATTAGGGTTCTTGTTATGGGCTTCAGCGAAGTCCTTTTCTTGATTCTCTATCTACTTCTAAATCTATGTCTTCGATGGAAACCACCTTGACATTCCATCAAGAAGATTCAAGTCCTGGCAATGGAACCATTTGTTGGCACGGGGGCAGACCCAGGGTTTAGCTCCAAGAGCACACCAACAATACCTAACTATTGGCCCTTTCGGTAACACCTGCAAGGCAGATGCAGTCTCACCCGAATTAGTTATGGGGGGTTGCAAGGCACAGATGTCTACAACCAAGGGAATACAAAGTGGATCCGATACAAGCACAACACAACATATAGATATCAATTACTAGCTTAGATCTACTTCACACAACTATCTATCAAATCTAACACAATATCACAATAGCAGCATATCAAATGACAAAGAACCCAGCATCAATCACACATAACACAAGATATACATGGTTCACCCTCTCTCTAGGGCTACGTCCACAGAACTGTTCTTTATAATATATTAAGATGAAATCATACAGTTCTTATATGCGCTCTTAGCTTGCAGATATCTCTCTCTTCCTCTCTCTCTCCCCTCCTTGTGTACCCAACTGCAGGTTTGATATTCACACCCAGTTGAAGATCCTACAATACAAAAGGCCCTCACACTAGCACTTCTTGTTGACACAGTAGTACTCACTCAATCACACAATAACAATGAACTCTCAACCAACTTAACACCACCCCATCCCATGTCCTTTAGACCTTTATTTATACATTACAATAGCTCTCAGACATCCTTAGGTTGAAACCTAAGTGTCAAAACCCTAGATACCAAAACCCTAGGTGTCTAAAACCCTAAGTCAACTTGACCCACATTTTCAGGGCTTCACCAACATGTCTTTCCTTCCTTCTCGCACGGTGATCCAAAGAATCCAACGGTGGCCTTTTTCACTTGTTGAGTTTTCCACAATCCATCTTCCTTGTTGATCTATCATCCTCGATCTCCTCGTACAATGGCTTGCTTTCTCTTGCTTTGCACTGCCTTTTCTGCTCTTCTGCTCACTTCAACCTAGTATCAGTCACTGTGTCTTCCACGCAGTCCACATTCCATCTTTTCTGCCTTAATATTCACTTACTTCCATACCCAAGGGCCAACAAGATTACAACAATAATTTTTAGATACAATAAATAGAATTCAATACAAAATAAAATTTTAAAACATTAATATATATGTAGATAGATAGACTAAATACTTACCTTGATGATTTTTATTATATTCCAACTTCTATAGGTGAGGTGTCATTCTTCGTGGTTGTATTCCAGTCTCTTCTTTCAAATTTAAAATATGTTTTTATGTAGTTCAATACATATGGTTCTTAGGGAGGAAGTGTATATACTCATAAAATACCTCCTTTCCTAGACTTCTTGAACGACGTGATTTCATCCTAGGACCACAAACTGGACATGTAAATTTACCCTTTGTTTTAAGACTTGCAAGATTATATGGATTAATGTCAGTATTATTTATATAACAAGGAATTGATATTAAATAAGCATGCATCATAGTTTCATAAAATTATATACTATTAAAGTGCATCAGTATGTTACATACCACAGAAATATGTTAGCCCTGGGGCATCATGAATTTTCCATGTAAGTACTCCATGGAATTGAAATTGCTTTTTCTCTATTGGTATAGAGATGTCATACATAATTATGTCATCCCATAACTTTATTATATCGTTGACAAGAGATTCAATATATACATTCATATATTTTACTTGATCCTTACCTAATTGGGTGAAAGTACAGATAATTACTACCTTGTATATATATATATATATATATATATATATATATATATATATATATATTTAATGTCACGACCAAGCCAGCACACCAAATTGGTGTATGAGACCCCCTTGTTTATGGGACAAGGGACCCCCCTCTGCCCAGCGATTTGACTGGTAAAGTCTACGAAGGTATACATACCCTACCCCCCTCTGGATTTGAACCTGTGACCTCTTAAGAGTTAACACATGTTCTTAACCATTAGGCCCACTCAGGCTGTATAAGTAATTATGTAATGAATAAGAAAAATAAAATACAACACTCAAACAAATTTTGTAAACAAATACCTAGAATAATCATTGCCAACATTGTGTGATCCCTCTTTATTGACATCCAAGGAGGAAGGTTATTGTTTATAAAAAAAATAGGCCACACTGAGTAAATAGACCTGAGCTCACCAAATGCATTGACATCCTCAGTTGCCAATGAAAGCCTAACATTGCGAGATTCTTCTTTAAAAATTGTCCATCTTTCTTCGATGTTCCTAAATGTAGAACCATCTACAGGCATTTGAAGAACACCATATTCACTTATGTTTCGTGCATGGTAATCCATAACTTGTGAGGCACATTTTTTATTACTTGATCAGTTCGATATCTACTGATTTGACATTGCAGGAATTTCGTTATCAATGCATATTTTCCATAATATATAATAAGATAATTTGGACATGCATCAATAGCATGATACTCCATTCCAATATCTTTCATAATGGCACACATCTCTCAATCTGTGTGAGGCAAATTATTTGATGGTGGTAAGAAAAATTCACCTAACAATCTACAGCGTAAAAAATAACTAGTTAATGTAAATAATAGTAATAAAAAATATTGTATCCTTAATTTACACATTAATTGACACTAAAAATAAAGAAAAATAAAGTTGACTTTTACGTATAATATGTGATGAATTATATTATGTACCTTAGGATCTTCTTGATACAAGTATTTTACAAACCATTCAAAACCTTCAATTTCACCAACAACATTATAGCAAAGAGAATATTTGTTCTTGAGACTTCATAAAGGGGTTGTTTTGCCTTCTCAAATAGAGGTACATAATAAATATCATCATCGTTTTCCTCATCGATAGGAGCAAAGATTTCTTAGATCAATATATTTGTCCCATAATCTGGCTCAACAATATTATTTGTGTCGTATGCTTCCATAGGATTGACTTGATATTCAATATCCATACCATCTTCCACATCTTGTAAAATAGTATTTCTACTACTACTTGGAAAATATTTATCTGGCGACAACCACCTAGGAGGATTTATCTTTACAATTACAAACAATCAATAACATTAGTGTATATTAAAAATATTAAAACAAAATAAAAATGTATAAATACAATCAATACAAAGACATATATAATGACTAACTTACCATGAGATGAAATGTATCCCCCCCCTTCAGAATGCCCATACATAAAACAATGTCTTTCAGTTATTTTCATTACAAGTCTTCTTCTTTTCAAGCCCCTGCATTGATTGCAAGGGAAATAAAATTTCCCATCAGTACCGACATGTGCCTCCAATGTATCCCTTAACCTAGCAATCTTCCTTTGACTCTCATCAAGTGTTGGCATTGGGATTTCCTATATTTACAACAAAATCCATTGAAGCAATATAAGTACATTAATATACAAATTATATATTCTTACGGTACAAATGTCATCAAATCATATTGACCCCATATGTACTAGAGAATTAATCCATTTTGTCATAGATTTATCAAAGGTTTATAACAATAATCAACAAATCAAAACCATACATTTTTACCACATAAGTTCCAAATCTTGACTATAAGCAAGTAATAAAATCAAACAATAAAAGAGAACTACACCAATACAAATTGCATAGTAATTAAATGGAATTGAGTAGACATGTTCATACCTATTTCCTAGGGAAACATGTGTGCCCCCAAATGAAAGAGGGTCCAAGGGTTAGGGATCCAATCTAGGTATTTAAAAAAGAGAGAAAGTAATATTAAAAATTTGTAACCTCTAAAGTACAAAACCTGAGCTATGCAAATCAAGAATTGGATTTGAGGAAAGTAGCACATAGAAAAAATACTAATAAATCATGCAACGAACAATGAGCACAAAAATATTTTATAATCATCACACCTACAACAAAATAGTCAAAATTACTAACCTTCTTCGATCTTCTGATGAACGTTGACTATGTCAACGTTGACCAAGTCAGTAAAGTCAGTGACTGTTAAACCATTTTCAAATAGGTAGTTGGCTTCCTTTAGGTTCGTCGATAGATCGACGAACTATCCTCTAGGTTCATTGAAATATCGATGGATATATATGTGCACTAGAAATCCAATGTTCATCAAGGAACCCAAAGAAAAAAAAAAGATTAAAATTTTAATATTATGTCATAATTTGTGACGATATTATTGAATTTGTTCTTATCATTAGAAGTTTTTGTCAAATTTTGACCCCATATGTATAGTGATGGTATAATTAATAAATCGATGTTTACAAGTGTGCCACTTGAATGGGACACACCTCAGTTGCCTCATCATCCACATTACACATGGTGTGGAGTATCACATGCATGAGGATGTAGTGGGGGAGGTTTAATCAACCGTCCCCTAATGTCATCACTAAATAAGGTGAGAAATCTCTTCCCCATGTTAGAATTTGGGTTACGATGGAATATAATGACATAAATTCTTCAGGTACATGTGGAGTCTTGGTTGTTGGATGTGTTGTGTTTTTCATTATTTGTTGGGCCACTGTGTGTTTGTCTTATAGGTGTGCGAGACTCTATGTTGGAAGAATTCGGTGGAGGTATTAATGGAAGGAAGGGGATCTACCCTAGCTTGAGGTTACATTGTGCAAGGATACGTAGTTTGGGTACAAATATTTGAGTTTTTTATCAAGTATTTCAGAGGATGGAATCAAGAATAGGCTGAGAATTGAAGGAGAATCTAGGGAGTGAGGAGACTTCCTTGTTGTGTAGATGGAATTAGAAATGTGGTTTGGACACAAACATGCAGAAAAATGGTGTTGGGTGGAAAATTTAAAAGGTAAAGAGAAAATTGAGGAATCATAAATTGGTAATTGTGGACGACAAAAATTCCATTGCTAATCTGGAGGCTCGTAATCAAATCCAGCAAGAGGCATGAGATGGGGAGACTGCCATAATCATGTAAATAGAAAATCACCAAGGGAATGAAATACAGGAATTGAGGTGAAAGAATAATCTCCTTAGGTATATTGACACTAGTTATTGAATTTTCAAAACATGGCATAGGCATGGGGACTCTATCAATGGGCTCATCTACAGTGATAGAGGGAGAATCGCACAGTAGCATCGCTCTGGGACAACCATGGAAAAAATTAGTTATAACAATGTGGATACAGATCTTGAACTCTTCTAACTTTGTTTTTTAATGTATTTCAAAGTATGTTCAATGTTAGGAGTATATGTTAGAATATATACATGTAGAATCTTCTTGGAATGGCACATTGGTTTAGACTACTAACTAGTGAGGTTGCAACACTTTGCTTATATAAATACAACCATTTATGTTAAAAAAAGAATTGTTATTTATATAAAAAATATTTTATTTAAAAAATAAATAATAAAAGAATATAAAACATAAGATCACATAAGGCCCTCGCTTAGAGGGGCATAGAGCACCTCCTCTACACTGACGTGGGTGGGTATTTCAGACAACTAAATCACCTTGGCCCATGGAAAGGTGCACCTTGGATGATAGCCTTGGCATGTTGTTAAGGCACACAATGGACGACAACCTTGACCCATTGGCGAGGCACATGTTGGATGGACATATTGGCCCATTGGGAAGATAGACTCAAGCACATGTACAAAAAAACAAGGATCAACTCCACAAATTGAATATTGATAGACTCGAGTGCACCTGTAGATAGACAAGGCATTCTACAAACTAAATACAAGTTGGAAAAGTTGGGTGTACTTGGATAGATTATTGATGAGAGTGGGTGCCTAGACTTATATAGATCAATGAATTTATGGATTCCACATTTTTCAATTGCAATGAACTGATGCAGACCCCCTTCCCTCCTGGGGCTGTGCGACCTCCCGGTCTCTGGATATTTCCTTCTTCTGAGTCGGATCAACTTTTTAGGCTCCTAATTGAACCTGAAACAAATCTACACAGGTCCCTTTTTCCTCTTTAGGCACAGTTCCTATGAATACCCACACCCTATGTCTACACGATCTAACGCTATTCAATTTTGGGGCGCTAGCTCCTTTACACTAGCCCCTTCCTTTAATATTTCCTTGGGCTATAACCTTGTGGAACTATGTGATTGAGAGTGCGGGAAAGAGTGGTTTAGACCAACACACTTTTTTCCCCACAATTCACCTCCAGCTACCATGTATCCCTTCATTGAAATAGTGGTTGAAATTGCGGCCCACTCAAGAAATATTATCTTTCGAGCTTGTCCTGGCCCTGCAACTCTTCCCCACCATTGATATTCAACCTCTCATTGCTACTCCTCCATCAATAGCTATTATCGAATCTTTACCTGTCTCTAGCCAACTGTCCAATTAGCGACCTCTTCTCCCTTCACACACGATCTCATACCTTCGTGATCTGTCACCACGTAACTCCCCACTAAATCAATGACTGTCATTGATTCTGGCTTTCTGGCCTTCGGGATTTTTGACTCTCAAACTTTTGCTTCCTCTGTATGGAAATCTTCCAGAGTGGAAGATATGTTGCCACCTGTCTCCCTAAACCTATGGCTAAGATTCCCTCCGTGAATCCAGACTTCGAGGATCTCAATTCTCAAATTCTCGCCTCTGCTGACTGGGTATCTCTCAGAGTGGAATCTCTGTTGATGCGTGTCTCCCTGGTCAATAGTTGTGCTCTTGCTTCGGGACTTTGGCCTCCTCAATCAGATCGACGGTCCTTCCACTCCCTCCTTGATTAAAAATTAAGATCTATATATAGCATCATGTGTCCTCCTTCACGTCAATAGCTCTCTTTGTTTCCGAGATTTCGGCCTTCGGTATTCTCAAATCTCAACAACCAAAAATATCCGAAGTGAAATCTTCTAAAGTGTTGGATATTCTGACACTTGTCCTCTCTTGATCCAACGATTGTTCAATGGTTTTCTAATAGAGTGAATCCCCATCCTCCATGTGTCCCTTCATAGATCAACGATCCACATGCTCCTTGTGGGATCAATGACCCTTAACCACTTTGGCATTCGGCGCTTCGAAACTTTCTGAAACTTCTTTCAATAAAAACCCCAAAGTGGAATCCTCTGAATTCCATGATCTGGTGACACTTGTCCTCTTATATATCGATGGCTATCATTTATTTCAACTGTTCAGGCTTTCGTGATGTCAAACCTTTCTCCTTCACATTCTCCCAGAGTGACTTCACCCAAAATTCAATATCTCTCGCCACGTGCCCTCCTAGATATAACGGTCCATCTTTTCTTCAACTCTTCGGGCTTCTGTAATATCAGTTCTCAACTAAAACCTCACTACAACTTACCCAAATCTCGTGATATTTTGACAAGTGTCCCTTTGTAGATCGACGACTCTCAGCCCTTCAGCTCATTAGGCTTTGGGTGTTTCAACCTTCTGTGCACTTGTTTCTCCTGGAGAGCCTTCAACTGAACTTGATGGATTTCCACCACACATCCTCCCAAATGATGGATGGTCCCAAATGAATTCGGGGCTTTGGGACTTCTATGAGTCCACCCTCCTGCGTTTACACAAAGCATTAAATATCGTGCACCTTCTTGTGATCAGATGGCGGCTGATCCTCTGTGCTTAGATCCAACGCTTGAGATATGTTTCCTCCTTTGTGCTTCCTTATATCATTGGACATTGATTAACGGTCTAGGCTCCTTTCCCACAACCAATCTAATGGTTGTTTTCACTCCTCCTCCTGAGCTTCCACCTTCTCCCTACTTGGAAGATTTTGAAAGTGTTCAAATATTTTTTTTGCCTTTGTACTTTCTCCTGCAAACCCGACCTCTGGGTCTTGCCTATGCGTTTGAAAACGCTATCTCTCCTGAGATTTTGGACTTGGCATAAGTCTGTCTCTTACGCTCTCTTTGCATTATCTCTTCTGAGCTTTAGGACTTAGAATAAGTCTGTCACCCATGCACTCCTTGCATTATTCCTTCTAATATTGATCTCCTCGAAGATTTCAATCTCCCATGCACTCCTTGTGTTTCTAGGATTTTTTCAAACTCAGATCCTAAGGATTTCTTGAAAAGAAATAATTCTTGCCCTCCTGGCATTCCCCTTTCTTGATACACACCTTACAAAGTTGCTTCTACAGAGTATTCAATAACTCTTTTCTTCCTGAACTCGACGTATAGTTCTTCCTGTGGACACTTGCTCTCGCTTGATGCCCGCTTGGAAGAGCTCTACAGATTTCTCAGTAAATATGCTTCTCTCTGAACTGGACAAAGATTTATTTCAGTGCACTCCTTAGAATTTTTTCGATGACGGTTCAACAGTATCCCTCCTGATCTTTCCTTGAGGTTAACTCACCTCTGTCAACACACTCCTTGTGGACTGTGTGCACTCCTTGAGGACTGTGTGCACTCCTTGCACTCAGAAACTCTAAGATGAGAAACAATTGAAACTCATACAATACTTCACCAATTCATACATTCAAACATGAATGACATATAAAAGAATAACAATGAATACAAATACATAAACACACCATATGAAAGAAAATTTGCTTTTATATTATATGTGTGTGTCTATACAGATGTTTACAAGAACTAGACTGCAACAGAGTCCCAGTTCTCTCAAGCTCTCTCTTAGAACTATTCTACCTCCTAAGTCTCCTAAGACTCTCTACCCGATATCTCTCTCTCAAGTCTCCTAATTACAAAAGAGGGCTCTATGAGCTTATCCTCTTCACCACCTTAGTGCTATCATTATCTCAGTTACGACACCATACTCCTACGACTCATTCCATAAATGAACAGTCAGACCTGACTACGATCTAGACCTACTACAGGAAACCATTTAAGGCAACCCTATCCACTACCTATACAAAGGTATGGCCTGGCTCTTACAGCCTTACTACATGAAAATCTGTAATGAATCATATTTCAAATTTTAAAAATGGGAGGATCGGTGCCTCTCCCTTTCTCCATTGTGCGTCTATGTGTTGGCATATTGGTGAATTTGTTGAGGTGGAGCGATGCTCCTGTATCATGAACCATCCAGGTTCCATCAGTCACAAGTCCTCATGGATCGCACTCATCGAGTGTACTCCCTTAGGAGGGAATCCATTGGGTGTAGACATACCAAATTCCTTGGGTTCCTTGGGCTCACTTGGGTGTGATTGGATTGACTTGGAAGGAGTTTCCTTTTATGGACTTGATATAGATCAAATTATTTGACCCTCTTAGGAGAATTCGGGTCCACTTGGGTGTATACAGATGAATGATCGAGAAAATAGGACAACATCAACATGCTTGAGACAACCTTGTGAATGGGATGACCTAGGCAAATGGGATGACTTGGGTAGGCTCAAAATGATTTGAGAAGACTTGGCACAGTTTGGAGTGATGCAACATATGACTTGGTGGCTAAGTCACCGAAGATGAGCAAGTTGAATCAAAAACAATTGGTTCCACCTTGGGAAGATGGGGTTGTTAAGCATGGCAAGACTCATATAAATAAGTGTCCACCTCAAAGTGAAAATGCATACAAGAAGTGGAATCAAGAAGAGTTCACACAACAAGGAGGACAAGGGGTTCTGCGAGTGTGCCAAGGTTGGGCACAACAGAATGATTTTTCTTTCCTTGGTGAGATGGAGAGTGGAATGTAGGAGACAATCCTGTGGAAGCTTCTTGGGTTGGTTTATACAAGGTTTTTGGGTAGTTTGGCATGAGGTTGTTTTTCCTTGAATTTCTTTATACTTTGTAATTGAGTTGTAAGCAGTGGTTGTGCTCTCCCATTGTATCATGTAAACATTCTCTATCTAATCGAGTGTTTGGGACCTTGGCTTGGATCTCAACCATCATACTTGTGTTTGTATTACAAATTATTATTCTATATCGGATGTTTTTGTTCCTTGAATATTGTTAAATTGGCTAAGTGTATTATTGTTGCAAAATGTTTTAAGGTTGTGGTTGGACTTGTGCCTATGTTCTTGTTGGATGAACTAAGTGTGTTAGACTTGGTTGTGCATCTAAATTTGTGTATTCTGAGGCAAAGTTATGGGAAAACCTTAAGTGAAGAGGGGTAGTCTAGTTATAGTAAGCACAAGTTGGCCAGGCCACTGCAACCAAGGCAAGGTAGTGTCATAGGTGTCAAAACAACTTCGGTACACCAAGTCACAAAAAAAATATAGGTGGATTATAGGTACATAATAGGTGGAATCAAATCTATTTTGAGAATAGATTGTTTATCTTCACCATTGCCAGTTCTATGACGATTAGTATCAGTGCAGAATTTTTGCAATCTTCACCACTACCACTTCCCTGATAGTTGGTATCATATTTGTTTGAGGATATATTTGTGTTCTCACCACTACCACATTTGTGATAGTTAGTATCAGAGCTACTGATACAAGAAAGACTTCAAATTTGTTCAAGAACTCTCGTCACTTAGACGAACTTGTAGAGTGGGAGACTTTGAGGATAATTTTAATAAGTGATGTAGATTGGCTTGAAAGTTGAAAAATAAAAGGGCAGACTTATGCCTTGGTATGGAAGGAAGCCAAGACAGACCCACATGGAGCATGCTTGTTGGATCAAACATGTTGCAGACTTAAGACAATAAGGAAGAGACGATTCATTTATGCAGTCAAGTTTCCCTTCGATCAGAGGTATGCATGTTCCTTGTTTCTTATGTTTTCATATTGTCACAATGGTTTGTTCTTTGAAGATGAAGTTGGGAAACTTGGAGGAATTCCAAGTGCAACCTACTTTGATGGATAAGCTAGTAGACTTTGGATAAACCCAAGTACCACAAACTTCAAAGGGGACATTGAGTATTTTGGACTCCATGACAACAGATCTGGGCAGGATTTTGCATAGAAGTTGTTAGAAAAATAGGATCGTGGAGTAATAAAATTAAATAAATGCGGAAATAAAACATAGAATATACACAATACAATAGAGACACAAATATACATGGTTCACCCAGTGTGGTCTACGTCCACCAGATAAATTTATGGGTCCTTCCTTTATTATTATCCAGCAAATGAAGGGATACAACCTACAACATACCCACTGCAATTTCCTCTTATTTCTCTCACTATATCCTCTCTTAGAATATAATATTCACTCACATACATAGCCGTAATACAACTCCCTCATAAAAGAGGGTTTCCTTCTAGGAAAAAAAACCTAAAATAACTTCTACTGTCATATCTGCAACCTTATAATGAACGATCTAGATTGACTACAAAATTACAATATTTTACAAGGCAAATTTCCCAAAAAATTCCCTTCGGGGGTGCTACCCCTGAACTCCCACAAAGGGGGGAATCAAAAATTTATTTCCACCCCCCCCCCTAGCAAGATGTGTTGGGGATAATCCCACCCCCCCACACCCCCCATTAGGTAATGGGGTCCAAACATGGCTGAAACAAGACCTCTAAATCAGGAAGATAATCAGGCTCCACAACCAACAATCTCCCACTTAGAGATTGATCATAAAAACTCCACTATTGTTGTACCTGTCGAAATATGATCCACCTTGGACCTGGAAAATTTCTCATCTTCACCTTCATGCTTGAAGGCCAACTGAAACTGAGCAGGAAATTTGTTTCTACCTAGTTACTACCTTTATTAACATGTCTGTAGGATTTTGGCTAGTATGTATCTTTTCCAACTTCAATTGTCCATCTTCCAAAATGGATCATATGAAATGGTACCTGATTTGTATATTATTATTCTTAGAATGGAAGGTTGATTTATTTGCAATATGAATGGCACTTTGAATTTCACAGTACACCTTCCATGCCTTATATGTAAATGTAGATATACAACCTTCACTTGCCAATTGTCATGTTGAAATCATATTTCTTCTCAGATCTGGTATATGTATCACCTCTTTCAATAACCATTGGTTTCCATTCTTTTTCTTTATTTGTACCTTACCCATTCCAACAATTTTACATTGTTCATCATCACCCAAATAAAAAATTTCAAAATAACCTTGAACATAATCTTGGAAATATTTCCTATGGGGTGTGGCATGAAATGAAGGCCCTAAATATACTACCCAAGATTCAATAATATTATCTAAAGAAATAATCAAAGAATCTTGTAATGCATCACCTGTTACATTTTCTTCCTGATTTTTCTCTTGTTGTCCATCTCTTTGTTTCTTTGGAGCTCTGTAGTCTGTTAGCGCTCTGTAAACTTCGTTCGGCTGAGAAAATGAATGACAGAGGAAACTTACAAACCAACTTTGAGGACAGAAACTAGCCTTTCCGACCTGGAGAGGGCTCTCTCTGAGACTTCATCTCTGTACAGGTTATGGATTTACACTGTCGGCTAGATTTAACACTTTTATACAATATTTCTGGTTCAGCGAAAGAAAGCAAGACCTTGGGCTATGGAGTCAATTTAAGAAAACGATAGAAACAAATGAATTAGTGACTGAACTTGAGAGGATAAAGGCTAAGTAAGCAACAGTCTTTCAGTTAAAAATCATTGTGTATGGAAAGAGAAAAACACACGAAGCAACTCAGAGCACCATTGGGGATGAATTCGAAGTTTACTTAGAAGAAACATAGTCGTCTAAATGGCGCAAATCTAGAGCACCGCATAGTGAATCCTATATTCGAATCACGTTCCTATTTAGAAAAAAATATCGATATGAATATAAAGAACACGGGAAAGAACCTACGCAAAGAGAGAGTACAATACATCAAACTTCCACCGTTATAATCTTTTTTTCAAAGCTTCAGGACCTTTGCATTGAGTTTCAATCGAATTCGAAAGCTACATTCAATAGTCATTATCTACATTGTTTTTCCAACCAACCCCTTTTACATGAAAATGATCCAAATATTTAGAAAACTAATTTCACCCTTGGCTACTAGGGTCGAACTACTCTCTCCTAGAATAATGGATCTAATTTCTTTGAAAGAGAACAATAACTTTAACATATTTACTAAAAATAGAAAACCCAACTTTGCCAAATCATAATCGTAACCGAAATATTCTTTACAATCATGATCAAAATTTGACCATATGGTTGTGATAATTCATCATGTGCATTCTTGGACACTCTGTCACCCTTTCACAACAAGTCTACTATGAAACAGTAACCTACAGCAAAAACACAGCAGATTGTGCAACAAACTTGGGAAAATAAGCATTAAAGATGACATCATATCTCATGAACAAAAAACTATATTTCAAAAATAAGAGATATTTTTTAGGTAAGATCATTATAAATAAAAACCTCTCTCAATTTCTTGAAATTAGTCTCCAATTGGCCCGAATATGTGTCGCAAAAATGTGTCTCGGAAAAGAAATCACGAAAACTAAAAAATAGGGCTCAAAGATTCCTTTGAATATCCCAAAATATGAAACGGTTTTCAAATTTGAGAGAGGTTTTTATTATTTGGTTTGTCCTCAACAAACATTTCTCATGGATTTTCAAAATTCCTCTCCATTTGGTCAAAAATTGATCTTGAAGTTGACTACTAAACCAGTGATTTGTGCAGCGCACCCTATAGCTTGTGCGTGGGAAAATCCTATGTGCAACAACATCCTCTGCATGACAGCATCCTATGTGTGACAACATCCTCTATGTGACAACATCCTATGTGCGAAAAAATCCTTTGTGCAACAGTGTCCTTTGCACGACATCATTCTTTGCGTAACAACATTCTCTACACGATATCATCTTATGTGCGACAACATCCTATGCACGACAACATCCTTTGCGCGACAGCATCCTCTACACGACAGCATCCTTTGCACGAAAACATCCTCTGCGCGACAGCGTCCTTTACACGACAACATCCTCTGTGCAACAACATCCTTTGCATGATATCATCCTATGTATGACATCTTCCTATGAATGATAGCATCCTATGCATGAAAACATCCTCTGCGCAATAGAATCATATGCGCGACAACATCCTCTACTCGACAACATCCTTTGCGCGACACATAGCAAATTTTACAGTGCGCAGTGAATTTTGCAACATACAGTTGCAAATTGAAATGGAAATAATAAATAATAAAGATTCCCTTTGAAACTGACCCTTGGAGATGTTAGATGATGCCATGCATACAATAAATATTGGTGTTAACATGCTTGACTTTGCAAACTGCTGACAAACCTCTAGCCTTAGCTATGAAAATCATGGTGCTAATAGTTGGCTCCAATGGGGATGATATCCTCCCTGTAAGGTAGCAAATAATAGTATACCAGGTGCCTTATCCATTAGGATGTTCTCGAACCATTGAAAACTCTGCTCTGACATGTCACATGTATCCGCTGAAAACCCAAAATTGTATGTGCTCCAAACTAAAATATGGAAACTACTGAAAATGAAAACTACAGATTGTTGAAAGAAATACTCGTATAACCAAGCCTATTCATACTCATACCTACCCTAACTGCTGAAATGAACTGCCAATCAAGTGAAATCATAATTCCAATGCAACCATGCAAGAATTTTATCCACTGTTTGTTTTCTTCACACATGCTTGCTCCAAAGCCTGTTTACTGATAATTCATTCAAGAATTTATCTATAAATTCAAATTTCAAAAAATTAAAAAAATTGGGATTGTTTACTTCCTCCAACAAAACTGCAAATGGATCCTCTAAAACATGCACAAAACAACAATCATGTTTCACCCCTTCCACTACATTCTTTTTTTCATGTGATTTAACCTATTGATTGCCACCAAGAGGCTGAAAAATCTGTTGAGACTACTAGAAATAACAATCTTCTAAATCGGAAAACATCGTTGGCTGAAATGAAACCGCTGGTGGAAAGCAATCCATATCCAATATTGTTGTTAATTGACCATCATCTTTATTTCCAAGCTGGTAGTTGAGTAGAGGCTGCAAATTTGAACTGAAATAACCTTCCATGTTATCAGCAACATGGTCATTAAATGCATGAGAAGGTTGTTGGTCTTCCTCACTGATAACAATTTGCTTATGTAAAACAGTGTCATTGTGAATGCAAATAGACTTCCCTTTTGTTGGCCCTCGACCAAGTTTTGGAGAACCTTGGTTGTGTTTGACCACTTTTGGGACTTCAACAGGTTGGTCGAAGACAAAGCACCAGGCGAAGTGAATATCGCGGGATCTCGCCCCCTTTTGTGGGATTTTTGGGTTTAGGGTTTATGTAACGGGTATGTGATGTCGACCCATGGGTCTTACCCATGTTTAGGACCCCTTTGTAATATATAAATAGATAGCTAGGTGATGTAATAAGAGTCAGTTGTAGGCCAGTGAGCTAAGTGAAAATAGTTGTAAATGCTTTGTGCATATTGTGTGTTGAGAACTTGCAGAGCTAAGTGCAAGTGATTGTAAGAAGGCTCTGTGTTGTGCCAAAATCAGGGAAGAAGGATCTGGCGAGGTGTGTCCAGATCTCCTGTCCTATGCAAAGTGGGTTTTGTGGCTCTATGCATGTAAGAGGATTGAAAAAAGATAATAAATAAAACGAAGAGTTAGTGGACGTAGCCCCGCTCTGGGGGTGAACCACGTATATCCTGTCTTATGGTGGTTTATGCTATGTTTTTCATGTGGTTTTGTATTTATTTACTTAGTGCTTATTCTGGATGAATGTTTAATGCTTAGTGATATGAATGAATGCTATATCTGATCTATTTATATATGCTAAGTACTTGGATGTGCCATATCTTGTCAAATACTGCGTTGTTCTATAATTAAGGTTTTACCTGTGATGTGAATAAGGGTTAAAGACTAATGAATGTTAAATGTTAAGTGCTCTGTTATAGCATTGTGATCACATATATGTGTCCCAACTAAGTTGTAGACACTTGAGTCCTACAACCCCCCATGCCTCTACCTCAAGTGAGACTTCATCTACTTCGCAGGTGTTGTTGAAAGGGCCGGTAGTTAGGGTTTTGTTGGTGCGTTGTTGAAACGTTGAACCCTGGGTCTGCCCCTGTGCCAAAAAATGGTTCCGTTGTCGGGACCTAAAACTGTGATTGTTGGGAAATGAAGAAAAGAGAAATCTTTGTGCATAGATCTCTTGCCCTAGTTCTCAGTACTCTACTTGACTTGTGAAGCTCTATGCTAAGAAGAGAAGTTTGATCTGAAGAAAAGAGGTAAGATATTAAATCTTTGTGCTCTGATAAAGGTAAGATAAGTATTTGTTTTTTGAAAGAATGGATCTAAGTATATTCGAAAACTAGGGCATAGCTAGAAGAAAGAAGATGTGATATGAATAGATCTGACAAAAATAGCGAAATATATGGTATCCCTATGCATAGAAAGAATTTTTTTACTAACAAGCAGATGCAGGATCCTAGAAATAATTTTTTGCAGGCCCATCACTGTGATCCTAGTGTGCAGTACAGGAAAGATTGGGGATCATTTAAGAGAAAGAGAGGATTGAATCTTTGTTATAGTTGCAGAAGACTGGGACATCTTGCTAAGGAATGCCCTGGTAGAAATCCTATTTGCCTTTGTTGTAAAGATATTGTACATGAAGTTTTGGATTTCCCTAGAATGATTGTTAAAGTTGAGAAGATGAACATGAGATGAGAAAAACATGAGGAAGGTCAAGAGACTAAGAATATGCTAAATAACCAGAAAAAATTAGAGGCTATATTATTGTAGATGAAAGAAACATTGAATGATCACAGAGACATCAGTTTATCAAAGATTTAAAAAGAGAAAGAGTGCATAGAAACAAGAATAGGATACTTCGACATAGACTGTGTATTGGATGCAGAAACACAAGTGAACATTATGACAGAAAGTACTTGGAAAATCTTAGGAAAGCCTGCTAGGATTCCTTCATTGGGAAGAATAGGATTGTTTAAAGGAAATATGATAACCCTATGTGGAAGACTTTCCCATGTACCTATGGTTGCTCATGGAACATCGACAGAAGAAGAATTCGAGGTCATTAAGTTTATTGAGAACAACGTTCCCTTTACACTTTTTTTAGGAAAGACTTGGATCGAGAGAGATAAGATCCGAAGGAGAGAAGAAGAGGAAGCTATAGAACATAAAAAGAAAGAATTAAGGGATTTCATGGCTAAGAGAATAACGCGCTTAATAGAATAACAAGAGGACAAGTCGAGGAAACTGAGGGCCAGAGATTTAGCTGTCAAAGTTGAAAGAACATAAGAAGGCTTAAAGAACCTATCCATGCAGGAGAGTAGAGAACCTACTCCAGAAATAGTAAGAGAAGAAGTATTATCCTCGAACCTTGTGAAAGATCCTCAACAGTGCGAAGTTACTATGCTAAGAAAAGATAAGAACAATAATGGAAAGAGGAATCTAGTGACGCAGATCACGAGAAAGAAAGCTAGAAAGCTCAATAAGAAGAAAGCAAAGCTAGAAAAATTGCATGAGGTTCTAGAGAGAACTTTGCAGAAGGAAGAGTTGCAGAACTCGAACCTCACTGGAATAGAAGAACAACATAGATTGGCACTTCGCCACAACGAAGCAATATGACCATTAGAACGATGCTCCAGAACGGCTAGAAACACAGTTATTGCCGGAACGTTCACCATTGGACCATTGGGACTGCTCCATAATGAATGGAATCACATTGATTGAGGCATTCCTTCCTGTTGGAGGAATCTATTACGATGTTATCTATTTAACCCGTCGACTATCTTATCATGGAAAAATTTTCCAATTGTGATTATCTAAGCCCATAGAGAACTAATCGCTTTCGGACAGTGCTTATTGTAACCTCCCCATCCATTCTGCTACCTTGATTGTTTATTCACCAACCTGAGATATCTAATCTCGAGCATGTATGTCGGGCGACCTTAGCACTGTATAGAAATCCATCGAAGACATCCTCATGATAGACCTCATAGCTGAGAAGGTCATGTTCACAGGAGTACAGGACTCGTCGATGAGAGGAGTGCAAGCATCCCCATCGACTGCACGTCGATCTGGGCCCTCCCAAACTGCAACAGAGAAGAGAAGCAAGCATCGTAATGACTTGGAGAATGTGAAGCTCATCCTGTCAGTCCTACCCAACTATATCCTTCCTTTGGCTAGCGTGGTTAGTCACGATAGCGTCTTGAGGGACTTCGACTATACATTGATTACTGCGTATTTCCCGAAGGGGATACGCGCAGTTGGACTGTAGTTAGGACAAATTATGACGCTAAATATCAGTGACTACAACTTAGGAGACCACAAGAACTATGGCATGCTCGCACCACACAAGTACTTGACAAAGACAATGGGGAAGAATTCAAAGATAATCCCCCAGTCGTGGACCATGAACATCGCAAGATCAACCATCCTCAATGTGATGAAGATACCACACTTCAGCAGACATCAAGAGGTTAACGCATGTGTTAAACTCCTCCTGTCATGCTACCATGGTTGTTACCTATGTTTGGATCGGTGCATCACAGTAGATCCAGCGTTGATCCACCGAATCACTGGATTTTTACCTGGGGAAGGCTGCAAATCGTGCCCTGGCACAATGCATAAAAGAAACTTACGACGATGTAGATAAAGGGAAACGAGGCTACAAGGTAGCCTCCATCCAAAATGGCACAACACGCCTAGCTTTCCATTTGATCACTGGTAAGATCATCAAGAAGAACCAACCAATGCAGGTCATGCGGTTCGACATCGACCTCGCTGGAGAATGAGTCGAAGGGATGCAAATGAACTGGGTGAGATACCTCATCAATCTGTTGGAACAATATTGTCGTGAAACATAGGACCAAGGCTACGAGTTTCATTTTAGTTGGTTGATTATTCTCATTGCCTTCATTGCTTGGGAGATGCCGGAAGGAGCGACCTTCCCTAAAATTGAGTCGTTTGAACCACTTGCCACGAAGTTCACTATGCTCTAATATTTGAGAGACATGGAAAAATAATGGAAATCCAATGTGGCATTCCACACATATTATTTACAGCTGAAGAGGGTCATTGAATCTTTCCCTCACATGACGTCGAATACCCTACATAGGTTCATGCCACTTGTGAAGTTTCACGTAGATAGGCATTTCATTTACATCACTACGCATGGGGACAAACACAAAGAAGAGCTCCAGTCCTATTACAAACTCACAGAGGAGGACATGGAAGAAATAACCAAGGAATGGCATGAATAATTCCTTGTACCGGTCGAACAGATAGAACTATTCGACCCTGACCTCATCAGAAATCATGTAGTCACTCGAGAAGAATATGATCCACCCAGCAGCAATAGGAATAAAAATAAGGAAGAGGTAGAGGAATTGAACAGTGCATCAAAGGAAACTACACCAGATTCACCTGAAGGAGGAGGAGGTGACGAAGTAGACAAAGAAGAGGATGAAGGGGAAGAAAAAAAACAGGAACGTGGTGAAGTGACACCGCCTAAGGATCCCATCATGGAGGCTGAGACATCCAAGAAAAGAAAGGGTTCCTCGAAGAAACATTCATCATGAAAGAAGTCAAAATCCAATAAACCTCCATTTCAAACTGTGCTCACAGTAGATGATATTGACCTCATCATCCTCGTTGTATCAGATACCTCAGAGGAAATTTTTTAGCGAAGCAAAGCCAAACAGGATACAATGTTTGAAGGGATTGAGGTAGGGCTCAAAGGGGTACAACAGGCTCTTTATTCGAGTCATGCAGTGTCTATTGCATTGTTATCAGCAGGGGACATAGAAGTAGAAGATGAGCCTGCCCAACTACGTAGATTAGCATATTCAACGGAGGCTCACCTTCGTCAAGTCCAGGAGGAAAAGGAGCAGGCCACAGAGGCATTAAAGCAAGAAAAAGAAGAATCCCTAGAGCAACGTCGAGTTGCGCAGCAAGAGAAAGATGACCTCCATGCAAATTTTGCAGAGGATAAAGCACAGATCCAAAAGGAAAAAGAATAGTTTCTCACTGAGCAGATTGGAGTTACAGAAGCAGTCACTAGAGCACTTCACTCTGTGTTAGGCCTTGCACAGATAGAATAAGACACAGTGGAGAGTCAAGTGGAGAAGCTCGTTGAAGCTATTTAGTAGCTTCAAGAAAGAGTGACAAAAATGGAATTGTAATTCGTGCCAAGCACTCCACAGGAAGTGTGAGATCAGAGGGAAGAAACTGCTCAGAGTGCAGTTGAAAGAATCAATTCATTGGCCTTAGAATGCAAGCAATTAATCATTCAAAGGGTGCATACCTATGAGTGCCTTGCAAGGACCCAGAACTAAGGACATTGGAGTCACAGCTACATGAGGCAAAGCAACAAGCAGCGACAGTACAAGCACAGTTGAAGTCGTTGTCAACAGTTGAGAGGATGAAAAGGTCCCAGGAACAATGCATCATTTAGAAACAGGTCCATGCCATCCAGAGTAAAGTCATGGAAGTGACCCAAAGGCTACATCCAGTGCAAGATAAAGCCTGCACACTTTTTGAGGAGATTGAGGGAAAAGGTGCACAGATAGAACAAGTAGTCACCACGGTGGAACAGCGATTGGAAGGACCGGTGACTGGGAAATTTATTCAAGATTTCATCGAGCAGGAGGCTCTACCGAAGTAGCGGGTCGAAGAAGCTTGAGACAATATTGAGGCCTTTGAAGAATATTTTCCCAGATCAGAGTGACTCGAGATGAGTCACAGGTGAGTGTTGGGGGCTTGTTGGCCCTCAACCAAGTTTTGGAGAACCTTGTTCGTGTTTGACTAATTTTGGGACTTCGATGGGCTAGTTGAAGATGAAGTGCTAGGCGAAGCAGAGATCGCAGTATCTCTCCCCCTTTTGTGGGATTTTTGGGTTTAGGGTTTATGTAACGGGTATGGGATGTCTTCCCATGGGTATTACCCA
Source organism: Picea engelmannii (assembly GCA_009831015.1). NCBI lineage: Eukaryota > Viridiplantae > Streptophyta > Pinopsida > Pinales > Pinaceae > Picea > Picea engelmannii. Next base: position 63,404 of record ML818176.1, read on the forward strand.
TGTTTAGGCCCCTTTTGTAATATATAAATAGATAGCTAGGCGATGTAAGAAGGGTCAGTTGTAAGCGAGTGAGATAAGTGAAAATAGTTGTAAATGCTCTGTGCATACTATGTGTTGATAACTTACAGAGCTAAGTGCAAGTGATTGTAAGAAGGCTCTGTGTTGTTTCAAACTCGGGGAAGGAGGATCTGGCGAGGTGCGCGCAGATCTTTGGTCCTATGCGGAGTGGGTTTTGTGTCTCTGTGCATGTAAGAGGATTTAAAGAAGATAATAAAGAAGATGAAGAGTTGGTGGACATAGCCCCACGCTGGGGGTGAACCATGTATATCCTGTGTTATGGGGCTTTGTTCTATGTTGTTCATGTGGTTTTGTATTTATTTTGTTAGTGCTTATTCTGGATGAATGTTTAATGCTTAGTGATATGAATGGATGCTAGATCTGATCTATTTCTATATGTTAAGTGCTTGGATGTGTTAGATATTTTCGAATACTACGTTGTTCTGTAATTAAGGTTTTACCTACGATGTGAATAAGGGGTAGTGACTAATGAATGTTAATTGTTAAGTGCTCTATTAATTAAATCATTGTGATCACATATATGTGTCCCAGCTAGGTTGTAGACACTTGAGTCCTGCAACCCCCCCTACCTCTACCTCGGGTGAGACTTCATCTGCTTTGCAGGTGTTCTCGAAAGGGTCGGTAGTTAGTGTTTTGTTGGTGCATTGTTGAAGCGTTGAACCCTTCTTCCCCTGTGCCAACACCTACTTCCTTTGTTATCTCATGATTTACTTTCAACAATTCAAAGGAAGAAAAACATAATGGAAGATAGTTTTCTTTTGCAAGTCCACTGCTTTCTTCATATTCAACATCATGCCTAGAGGATTTCTAATTTGAAACTTTATAAGGATTTTGCTTCAGCAATTTGAAAGAAGAAAAACAAAATGGCAAGGCTCTTTCACCTGATTCAAAACCTTCTCCTTTTTTTCACTACTGTCATATGCACATTTTTCAATTTCTTTGGATTGTTGAACACACTCATTTTCATATTCATCTTTGACCAATGGCTGCAATTTTGAGCTAACAAGACCTTCTACATAACAAGTAACAAGATCATCAAACACATGAGAAGATTGCTACAATTTCTTTTCAATTTGTTCCAGTGAATTAGTGTGATTTGGCATCAGCACACATTCCTTTGCTTCAATGATGATCTTAGAATTTTCTTTCAACAATTTAAATGAAGAAAAGCATAAAGGTAAAGAATTTCCTTCAGCTGAGTCAGTACTTTCTTCTTTGTAACTGTGATATGTAGGCTGATTACTCTCATTACACTACTGAAAAGGAACATTTTCTGATAGATAACATGAAGCTAGTTGTTCTAGGGAGTCAACATCATAACCATCATCATATTCATCATATATAGGAAAATCAGCAACATCTACAATGCCATCTAATAAGGAAAAGCTTGGAACACCAACCTACTCTTCAACAAGCTGATTTGCAAATTCATCTTATTGACTATCTACAAATGAATACATAAAAAAATCATCCCCATTATTATCATGGGATGGATTAGAAGCTAAATTAGCACCTTCGCTTTCAATAAGTGGAATATAATCCTTTGCAAAATCATTAGCATTTAAAACTTCAGGAGGGCATATGATATTATTAACTCTCTTCTCAAGATTCAAATCAGTTGTTTTATGTTCATATTCACTATCATGTTCTTTAGCATCCAACTCCTCATTTCAAATTTGTTTACATGCTTTGATATTGTGTCGAATCTCTTGAGCATCATTAAACATTTGTTGTAAGGACTTAGGTATTCTTTCCATCAGAAGGAAAGACAAATCTAGATGAAAAGTTGTGGCATAATGGAGCATGGCAGAAGCTTCAATGGGTTGAATTTCTTTGGGCAAATTGTAATAAATACTGGAAAATATTCTACTAAATGTAGAAATAGTTTCGTTGCTCTGCCTTTTCAAGGCATAGAACTCTATAAGTTGTAGATCCAAAGATTTCTCCTTGCCCCAAAACTTCAAAAAGACATTCTTCAATTCCTCCCATGAGATAATTGTCTCTGGCTGCAAATGTTTAAACCAATCTTTGGTATCCCCTTTCAAGGATTGAGAGAAGGCCCTCATACAAATATCATCATGATCAATCTCAAACATATCTATAAAATTTTCAAAATCTTGTATGTGTTTTTCAGCTGTGATGGCATTAGGTTCTCCATCAAACACAGGTAGGTACTTATAGTGCTTTGGAGGAAAATCATGAAGGATGTGAGGTAATTTTAAAGGACTGTATCTATGTTGAATCTTGGAGGGTGTTGGATCAATTACAAGAGGTGAGACATCATCCTTGGTTTCATGAGGCTCATCAACTTCGTTATGGTCATCACATGGCTCAGATGGAATATTTTGATCAAAATCGGTGATAAACTGAGGAGATACATGTACAACTTTGGGAGGAGGATATACAATTGTAAGATTCTCATTATCATCATTTGAATGCAGTAGGTAAAGAAAAAATTGTTTAGCATGTTCAGGAAAGGACAAAAATTACTTAGTAACAAAAAATATTATGTCTTGGAAAAAACTCAACTTTAGGTACTTGTTTTCTCCCATGATGTCCTTTCATAGCTCTGTCATTGGATCTCGTCCTCGAGTGGAGTCTCTGAATCAGATATGAAGTTTGATTGGAGTCGTCAATAAAATCTTCAGGCTACTGAGTCTTTGGACAGTGGAGTCTCCATGAAAATTTTGAATTCTAGATTCTTGAAAATGGAATCTCGAGGTGAATGATGTACAGTCTTTTTGTGTCTTAATACTTTTCACCATTAGTACTCAAATTTTAACTTTGTTGTTTCTCCCAAGGAATATTTCACCTTTGTTCCTCGACAAGAGTGCCAGAATGTTATCCCTCTATAAACTTCATTCGGATGAGAAAATGAATGATAGAGGAAACCTACAAACCAACTTTGAGGTCGTAAACTAGCCTTTTCGACTTGGAGAGGGATCTCTCTAAGAATTCATCTCTGTAGAGGTTATGGATTTAAACGATCGGCTAGATTTAACACTTTTAAACAATATTTCTAGTTCTATTGGCCAAAGAAAGAAATACCTTGGGCTATGGATTCAATTTAAGAAAACGATATAAACAAATGACTTAGTGATTGAACTTGAGAGGATAAAGGCTAAGTAAGAAACAATATTTCAATTAAAAATCATTGTGTATGGAGAGAGAAAATACACGAGCAACTTGGAGCACCATTGGGGATGAATTCAGAGTTTACTTAGAAGAAACAAATTCATCTAAATGGTGCAAATCTAGAGCACCGCACAGTGAATCCTAGATTCGAATCACGTTCCTATTTAGACAAAAATACAAATATGAATATAAAGAACACATAAAATCATGTATGCAAAGAGATTACAGTACATCAAACTGCCACCATTATAATATTTTCATCAAATATTCAGGACCTTTGCATTAAGTTTCAATCGAATTCGAAAGCTACAGTCAATATTCATTATCTACACTATTTTTCCAACCAACCCCTTTTGTGTCCTTTGTGTGATAGTGTCCTTTGCACGACAGCGTCCTTTGTGTGATATCATCCTATGCACGACAGCATCCTCTACACAACAGTGTCCTTTTCACGATATCAATCCTATGCGTGAAAACATCATATGCATGACAGCATCCTATGCATGACAGCATCCTATGCGCGACAACATCCTCTACGCAACATCATCCTCTGCGCTACGCATAGAAAATTTTACAGTGCGCAGTGAATTTTGCAACATGCAGTTGCAAATGGAAATGGAAATAATAAATGATAAAGCTTCCCTTTGAAACTGACCTTTGGAAATGTTAGATGATTCTAGGCATACAAACAATATTGGTGCTAATAGGCATGACTTTTCAAACTGCTGATAAACCTCTATCCTTAGCTATGAAAATCATGGTGCTAACATAGTCTTTCTTCGAATGTCCTTTCTTCCAACAATTCCAGCACTCTATATTTCCTAGTCTGGATTTGGATTTGCCCTTCCTAGAATTCTTGTATTTCCCTAAGATCTTTCCTCTATCCTTTTATCTTCCCCTATTCTCCATGGTCAAAGCATTACCTGATGTCTCACCTATGTTTTTTCATCGCATTTCCTCACTAAGGATAACACTAACAACATCATCAAATTTTAGAGTGTTTGAACCAGAGACAGAGTTAGTTACATCCATGACCAAGCCATTCTAGCTTTCTGGCAATGAGCACAATATTAGAAGGTCCCTAACCTCATCATAAAATTCCACTTTTACAGAACTTAGTTGATTATTAACCATATTAAACTCATTTAAATGGTTGGCAATAGACCCATATTCTAACATCTTCATATTAAATAATCGCTTCATTAGAAATACCTTATTAGAGGCTGAGGGTTTTTCATATAGTTTAGCCAATGCCTTCATCATATCCTTCATTTTTATTTGTTTTGAAATATTGAAATCCACCGATGTTTCCTGGCACAACTATATCATTCCCAATGCCTTTCTATCAAGAATATCCCATTCTTCGTTCTTCATACACGTCAACTGCTTTGTTTTTTTGCCCAACGATAGGAAAAGATCCTTCTGATATAGATAGTCTTCCATTTTCATATTCAATAACTAGTAATTTTTTCCATTAAATTGCTCAACCTTAAACTTTCCATCTTTGTCCCTTGCTCCCACTCGAACTAGGAACCCTCTTTTCTTGTGAATTACCTTTCGCTCTGATACTATTTGTTAGAAAAGCAGGATCACAGAGAAATAAAATAAAACAAATGTGGAAATAAAACACAAAAGATACAAAATACAATAGAGACACATATATGCATGTTTCACCCAATGTGGGATACGTCCACCAAAGAAATTTCCAGGTCCTTCCTTTATTTACAACAAATGAAGGGATACAACCTACAACATACCCGCTGCAAATTCCTCTTCTTTCTCTCACAGTATCCTCTCTAAGAATACAATATTCACTCACATAGATAGCCGCAATGAAATTACCTCATAAAAGAGGGTTCCTTCAAGGGAAAAAAACCCTAATATAAATTCTACTGTCATATATGCAACCTTATAATTAATGGTCTAGATTGACTACAAAATTACAATATTTTACAAGGTAAATTTCCCAAACATTTCTCTTTGGGGGAACTTCCCCTAAACCCCCACGGGGGTGGGGGGCTAAAACATTTCTAATCATTTCCCCCCCTAGTAAGAGATGCGGGGGGTAAATCCCCCCCACACACCCACGTCGTGTAATGGGGTCCAAACGTGGTTGAAACAAGACCTCTGAATCAGGAAGATAATCAGGCTCCACAACCAACAGAAGCTTGGAACAACAGTTTGTTGGGATGATTCCCTTAGTAGGTGTTAGTCCCTAAAGTTGCACTTAACTATGAGAGGGAAAGCTAGGTCATCATGAGGTTATTGCAATGGTATTTTTTAAGGGTTTTCTGAATAGGTTTTTAGAAAATGATTGAAATTTGGTTCAAGGATTCAAAATAAACACATAACTCAAATGTAAAATCAAGAAAACATCCCACTGATTTAGTAAATGGTAGTCACCTTAATAGATCAGATAATAAGGTAAATAAAGAAGGGAATATATGAGTATCTATTTTTTCAACTCCACATAAATTTCTTATTTTAGAATATCATTGAGAAACAAGAACATGTACTTGAAGACAATCTTGATAATAAACAAAAACAACAAAGTGTTCACTATGTTACTTAAAATCAAGAAATCATATGCATTGCAACAGAATAAATGATATCAAGTAAGAAAAGAAATAGAATAAGTTATGAAAGAGGATTTGACCATCAACATGTCTTTTCCATTCAGTATCAATATGGAATATAAATTTTCTTACAGTGGATTTTTACAAAAAGGTCCTTGAATCCAAACTCATTCACCTTTACTTCTCCTTTTACAGAGTTTATATAGAAACAATACATAATTATCAAGATCCAAAAGAAATGGATATTAAAAACTCCTCATCTATATTTATTTTATTGTTTCAAATAATTAAGGAGAAGATCAAATATGATCTCCCAATAGAATTTATGAGGTGGTTTGTCAACTGTTGTCCATGAGATTTTTTAGGAAAATAAATCTGGCAAATTCCTGAAAAATAGGGTCCAACAATATATTTGTATCTCCCAAACGGTGAGAACTATGTAAGCTCTAAGAAAAAAAATTGTGAAGGGGGTCGTTCCCAACAAAAACCTCTTTTTATTTCCAAAAATTCATCTCTAGATGTTCTGCAACCTCGCCCAAAATTAGTGACTAAAACAAGAAATTATTTATTATGAAATCTCTGAAAAACAGGCCTCAAAGATATATTCAAATCTCTTAAAATGTGATAGATGTGTAAAAACTAAGAGAGGTTTTTGTGAAGGGACCCATTCCCAACAAAATTCTCTTTTGATTTCCAAAAATTCATCTCCATAGTTTCAGAAACTTCTCTTGAAGATTGTGACTAAAACAGGAAAAACATAGTATTTCATGTATTTGATTTCTATCTTTTCTTCTTTCTGTTATGTTCATCCTGAATCTTTTCTTGGTGCTTCAAATTCCATTGCTCAAAAAAATATTTCACATTCTTCAATTGCTTAATCATACTCTGCAATTCCTTTACTCTGTCTTTTTACTTCCTTTCTTTCACTTTCAATTTTGGATATTCCTCTACGGGGGCAGGTAAATTTAGATCTATGGCAGCTTGAGGCTTTCTTAATTTGATCATATATTTTGAAGATAATCCATAACTATGATCTTCATCTTCAGTGTTATCATAGTCTCTAGTTTCTGAAAGGTCTTACATATGGTCTGGTTCTGCAAAAAGATCATCTATGTCATCATAAACTACATTTGTACCTTTAAACACAAATTCAGATATTGAAGTTGATTTTGTGGTTTCTCTTGTCATGGGTCTCTTGGAGTACTGAGAAACCTTATTTCCCTTTTTGTATCTCTTCCTCAAGTCTTTAGATTCTTTCTCGGTTCTATGTAAAGAAGGTTCCCCTGCCTGTTTTTTGATGCATGTCTTGGAATCTTATGAGTTATCTTCTATAAGTATAAGATTCTCCTTTTTAATGGATGGATAAAACATTGCTTTTGAATTCAATCTGCATTTATTGGCAGCTCTGGTGGAGTTTCTCCTAGGGAACTTAGGCACAGGTGTTGGATTTTTTCTCTATTTTTTTTCCTTTTGCATTATTCTTACTTGTAGATCGTTGTTTCTTCTTGACTGGAGTTTGAACTAGGATTATAGTGTAATCCTCATTTTTATTGATTTCCCTCTTTATATCTGGATTAGGAAATATGTAAGTGTCTTCATTTTTTTTAGATTTATTACCTCGACTAGTGGTAGCTTTCTCATGATATTCACCTATAGGAAAATATCCAATGGTTTGCTTGATTTGAAATTTCCTCTTGCTAGCCTAAGTTACCCTAGATGCAGGTGATTCTTCTTTAATTAAGAATTTGGTGGCTTGAGAAGTTTTTTTATGTTTGGTTGATTTCTTCCCTTTGACAGTTTTGGATTTAGTTGACTGTAAATCCATTTTTAAAGACTGGATTAACCAATCCCAAGATCTCTGGACTTCATTTAAAGACAATACTACCAATTTTCTAATTAAACCCTGATGAAAGAGACTACCTTTTGCAGTGGCAGGATGGGATTGCACCCTCTTAGACATTTTGGATAAACTTTTTAGTGGAAAGTAAAGTAAATTCAGAGGATAATTACCATTTATATGAATCAAAAGTATGATATGATAGAGATAAACCAAGGAAAACCCGCCTTCACATGTAATATACCTATGGATGATTAGCAAAGCAGTGTGTCATTCTTTTCTTATCTAGCTATGTGGTATTCCATTTTTCTAATTAGAGTTTTGTTTCTATGGAATTAGAAACTGATTTGCAAATTCCATGACCACATTATCCTTCTTCCACCATATGTCCCCATACACTGGAAATTTACAGGCTTTATCAATAGAATAATCAATCACATGCATCAGAATTTTCCCAACTACAGCTTTGAAGCCATCAAAATTCTATGCAAACACCATCGAGATTTGTTTGTCATGCCCCTGGAAGGTTGAGAAAAAGTCGAACCAACAAGCATCCTTGAATTTATGTGCCATTTGAGGGTATGCTTCAAGAAATTTCATGGATTTGGGCTCTATTCTGATTATATGGCCACTCTTTTTGGGTGTCATACCACTAATATGATCCTGTAAACAAATTTGAGAAGATCGATGGTTTTGAATCTTAAATTCTCATGGGCTCTTAAGAACTAGAAGTTACTTCTTTCTTCAATCTCTACACAAATAACTGACATACTGAAATAGAAAGATGATGATTCTATTCATGATAATCAGACGTGTTGATTTGCTATGGGTATGGCGAGTACAACTCAATATTTCGTATGTAGTTGTTATCATAAAATAGCAACCCGGAAATAGATCATGAAGAGGCATGCATATCCTCTAATCACGATTTGAAAAATTATGACACGATCTGGGCAGGGTAGTGCATGAAAAATAATGATTACTCCTAGTGCTACAGGAATAGCGCTATTCCTGTAGCGCCTTTTCTGACTTGGCAAAAATTTGAAAATTCAAATAATGAATCGACAAGTGATGTGACAAAAAATTATCATATCAAATCCTAATCTTTAAAAACCTCAAAAATCATTTAGAAAGTGTAATAAAGATTGAAAAATAATCTTCCAAGCCAAGAGGTAAAAACAAAGTTTTTACAGAAAATCTTGAAAAAGGAAAGGACAGGGACTAGGGGCACCCACTCAGTCAAAAACAAGGTCACTATCTCATTTTGGGGATAAAGTTTCATGATGAAAATTTAAGAACTTGTTGACCAATGCCTTCATATCTCTCATCATTATCAACTTTTACTATAATTATTTCCATGTCTAGCCATTCCTTTATTTGCAATCCAAAAATAACAACCATAAAACTGCAAGTAGTCTTTCCATTGGGCTATGGAGTCCTTATTCTTGCATACTGAAAACTTGACACTACTCTCATACTATAAATTGATCTTCAAACTGAAACCAACATGCTAAAAAACAAATCTTATTTATGTACAACTCCTACACAACTAACCAATCAGTTCCTTGATCAGGTCACATCAAACTTCCAATGTAGCCATGAAAGCATTTTACTAAGAAATTGGTCTTCTTTTTGGTAGCTTAATGAAGAAATGTAGGAAAACGGAATTTTTTCCAGTAGACGTTTAATATGAAATTTATACTTATTGTTTCATTCCACTTTCATCCCAGATGTTGCCATGTTTTGAACTTGTGGAAACATGGACTCTATGTAAATAGCCACTGGGTCATGAAAATCACAACATAACTCCCAACGGTGCCATGAACAAAACTGTTGTACAGGAATATTTGCTCCATGATCCTTTTGAAGATCATTTGTTTTATCACAATCAAAAGAAACAAGGTCCTTTTGAATATGTTCATAAGTTCCTTGGACAACAACATTCAAAACAATAATATTATCATGAAAATCAAGAGGCTCATATTCATCTTCCTTGCTACCTTCTAATACATAGCTGTCATATATAGGATCCGGTTCCTCATGGACGATGGACTCAATGTCTTCATGCAACTACTAGTTAAATCCTACTACATCATAGAAATATATATCTAGGACTTCAAGATCATCATCATATTCATCGTATGTAGGTTGATTTGAAAAAAATTATGAAATTTCAAATTCAGAGATATTTTGCAAGATACCAGATATATAAAATATGCAGAACAGAAATAAAATGCTAGAAATGGCAGAATAACAATAAAATATCTAGCATAATCTTCACAATACACAGAAATGATATAACAATAGCAATAGAAATAGCACTTTGATTCAGGAAGCAATGTTCACAGGCCTCTTCGAGGGGGAAACCTCCAATCGAGCAGCGCTCTGTTACAATAATCTCCAAGCAAGGGTTCTCATACCCTCGACCCTTATTTATACTAAATATGTCTATTAAGAGAAGCATCTAGAGGAAGATCCTTCTAGAAGTGGAAGCTTCTATTAGGTCTTCTTACATATGTCTTATTCTATTTTATTGAAAGGCCTTATTAATATTGACCTTTATTACATCCGAATACATTGATCTACCTATGTGCGGGTTAGGACCTTAACATGTTTGCCCCCTTAAAAACAGCCTTGTCCTCAAGGCTTGAGATGTGGAAAC
>ML818177.1:0-46761 GCA_009831015.1 Picea engelmannii
ATAGTCAGAGTGCAATATTCCTGGCAAAGAACCCAGCTTATCATTCAAAGACAAAGCATATTGATGTTCAGTATCACTTTGTGAGAGACATGGTTGAGGAAAAGAAGGTGTTGCTGGAAAAGGTTGACACTTTGAAGAATGTTACAGATTCATTGACAAATTCTGTGAGCATAGAAAAGTTCTCTTGGTGTAGAGAAACAATGGGAAATGATGCCCTGGATTGTTGACTATATAATCCCCTGGACCCCTGGATGCAAAGAAAACAACAAGTGGGAGAATGTTGGGTATGTGTTATATTCTTTGCATGTGTGTGTGTGTGGGCACGTCAGATACGACAACTGCATCTGACGATCCATCTTACTAGTGCTCTGCCATGTGTGCCAGGTGCTTTGCTAGGGGGGTTCCAGGTATGCCCCCCCCTGGTTACACGTAGCATTTGGCCACGGGGTTCGGGGCAGCGCCCCAAAATTTTGTTTTGGGTGGATTTTGCAATTTTTAGTGGATTTTTCTATTTTTAGCGGATTTGTAAATTACTCCCGGGTTAATGGATTAGGGTTTTGGTATCTACAGAATACCCAAAAACATTGTATATATTGTATGGTGAATGGTGAAATTCAAGATAATGAATATAAGAAAGCTTTTCCTAGTTGAGGGTTTCCGGTATAAAATCTCGTGTACTCTGTGTATGAGCCATTGATTAATTTCTATCTTGCTTAAGAATCCATATGCATTGTTTTACTTTGCAAGTTTAAAACTTACACCTTCTCCCTGACTGAGTTGCGCACTTCCTCGTGGATGTAGCTTACCAAGATTTTAGCCTCCATTCAGCCCAAGAATTTTCCCATGGGTTTGTAATCCCCCAATGTACTATTCTACCAAGATTTTGGCCTCCCTCTTCTAGGCCTCCAAAACCATCCAAACTTGGTAGAATAGTACATTGGGGGATTACAAACCCATGGGAAAATTCTTGGGCTGAATGGAGGTGTTATGACACCCAAAATAAGTGAGTTTACCTGATGCAATGTGCCCTCCTTGGCTATAGCTCACCCATATTTCTTCCTCCCTCTTTTAGGCCTCCAAAACCCTCCAAACGTGGTAGAATAGTAGATAGGGGGATTACAAACCCCTGGGAAAAGTCTTGGGCTGAATGAAGGTGTTATGACACCCTAAATGGATTAGTTTCTTTGATGCAGTGCACCCTCCTCTTATAGAAATTGTGCCAAGCTCCAAATAAATCATATGTTGACGGAAGCTCCTCCAATATGGCCTAGGAAAGGTGCCCAAAGCCCAACAATCAGATCCCAATGGGTTTTGGCCACTAAAACTCTCTCCTCTCTTTAGATCGAATATTTCTCCTTCAACCATTGTTCCCTCCTGCTATAAATTCTTAGAAACTGTGCATTACCTCTTTCTCCAATGGATGAGTAACATGTAGCTTCTCTAGAATGGTGGGGGGGGGGGGAATATTGCACCTCTATGACCAAAATTGGACTAGGATAGGTGGGATATTTCACCATTGAGATGATCTCTAGGGTTTGTTATCCCAAAACTTTCAAAATATCTTTGGCTCTAGATCTCAAGATGAAAAAGTAATAATATCCAGAATAATGAGTGAGGAACCCTCCTTTTTCTTTTATACCCTGCTTCTATTTATCAATTGAGTTAGTTTACCACCTTATAAGTTTAACTCTTTGTTTTTCTTCATGTGGTGTTTTTCTCCACTTACTTTACCTTTTTCCCCAAATTCACTTTTAAATTATAACATTGTGCTTAGGTGAACACTTTGGGGTCTCTTAGTCCCCATGACTCATGAGACTATAGCCTAGTGGGGAAAACTAGACTACTGAGTCTCTGCTAACCTCTTATCGAGAGGTGGAGGAGATTAAAACATACCTAAATTCATTAAATATTGAAATTATGCTCACCATAATACTGACTTGTACCTCATGGAGCAAGGCCCACTACCTTCTGGAAGCCAGCTGGTGTGGTGGATGCCATCTGAAAATATACGACCTATGTGGTGGTGAGAAGGGTCTCCATCTGTGCAAAAGGATATTGTTAGTCATGTAGTCTCTTGGCACTCCATATCTACAACATGAGGGCCTTAAGACATAATATCCTTAGTTATCCAAAAATGGGTATAAAAGGAAGTATACCAAAAATATCAGGTTTTGCAAACTCTATTATTGTTTGTGTGTGTGTGTTGGAGTTTAGACGTATTTTTTGTTATGGGTATTTAATCAAATATATATCTGAAGCCTCCATTTCAATATGTAATTACAAATTGCAACAGGGATTATAATTCTCACAATAAATTGTGGGTAATAAGAGGTACTCCAACTGTTTGATAAATTAACTACATTATAAACCAAGCAAAAAAATCATTAAAAAATTTAGTTGGAACATTATAGTGACTCCATTGAAGAACGTTCCCTTTTGCACCCTTGATAAGTTTCCCTTGAAGCTTGTTTGGCAACTCCACTTTCCATGAATTTCGACTTGTATATCAAATGAATGTATAATGATATGTATTTATACCATTTATGCCACTTCCTTTTAACATTAGGGCCGACCTGATACTTTCTTATTTTGTAATTCTTTTCTTTAATTATCTTCAGGGCCTACATGTACTTCCTTCTTCAATTCACTTTGTCATCTTCAAAAATTCATTTCTCCTCAACCATGAGGATCCACGTGATGTGCCACATACCACTGGAAACAACATGATGTATACTATCCATCCATGGTTTTTTATCTGCATGTGCATTGTTCTTCATGTCCAAATGCCTTCATCAATCTTGCGGTCCAAAACCCATGACTAGGGTTGACATCAATGACAACAACCAATCTTCCAACAATATCCCCCTTTGTCATTGATGGCAACACTCATGCTCCCCCTATCATCATGATCCCGATTTCTCTCCCCCTTTGACATCAATGGCAAAGGGTAGGGATTTCTCCCCGTGATTTTAATGGAAAAAGGTAACTCTCTTCTTTGGGGCTGGTCCCCCTGAACATGTGGCACTCAATAATACTTCATCCTTATTTTTGGTATTTGGGACTTTTTCTTCCTTGGAATCCTTTTATGTGGCTTCTATATTATCTCTCTTCTTCATGTCTAGGATGTATATGTTGTTCAGTATTCTTGTTACAGTTGCAACCAATCTTCCTGAGCTATTTTCTCTAATTTTACATTTTCGGGAGTCAAACGTAAGAGTGTATCCTTGATCACACATTTTACTAACAATGAGTAGATTATGCTTAAAGTCTTCAACCAATAGGACATTCTTTTCTTTTACATTTTTTCTTCCAAGATCTACTACACCTTCTCCAAGTATTTTTGCAGATGAGTCATCTCCAAATGCAACATTGCAACCCTTTCTCTTCAAGCTGATGAATTTGTCTTGATCCCTGGTCATGTGTGAAGAACATCCACTGTCTATGTTCCATTCATATTCTTCTTTACATTCTTCAGTGGTTAATGCTATTCGACAATCTTCATTGTTTGGAATATCTTTCCTTCTCCATACTATGGTTGGCATAGGGACATATTCATTCATATATCTACAATCTCGTGCTTTGTGACCAAGATAATTACATTTGTAGCATACAATATTTTTGTCCATCAATGGGGAAAATGAATTATAACTTTTGTTGACAAATCCACGATTATTTCCATATCTTCTATTTACACCATTCATGTTTCTTGCGTATTTGTTCCTTTCATTGTTATAGCAATTAATTGCCTTATGTCCAAAAATTTTGCAAGTATAAGAATGACCAAGAAAGAAATTTTAATACCTTGGAGTAAGTGGCCTTCTTTGTGATGTAGTCCATCTGGGTTCATGATCTACTCTTATGTAGTTTCCTTCATACTAATTGAAGCTTCTTTTATTCCTGAAGGTAGGAGGTCTTCTTGGATATTCATCTCTTTTGTAATCATTCCTTCTTTCTGGTATCCTGGTCCACTTCTCATCAACTGTCTCTGTAGCTCTTTCTTCAATCTTCTTGTTGGTATTTGCATCTTCTCTGTATGGAGTTTCACCCATGCATCCAATATGTGTTAAGTCTTTTGGAACTTGAGATTTTCTTAAGATATTCCTCAATGGGACAACTTCTTGTTCAAGTTTCTCACAATCTTCTTCTTTCTTCATCATTTGGACCTTCTTTACTTCTCCTATTCTTCTTGCTTCTTCAAGTAGAGTTTTCAAGGAAATGGTTTCTTCTCTTAGTTTCTCAAAGTCTTCTAATTGTTTCTTCAAGATTACAACTGTCTTTTCATAACTACCCAATTCACTTCTTATTTTTCTATGTATTTCTTTGATCTTGCTATTTTCAATCTCAACATGCTTCAATTTTTTAAGATTCTCATCTTCTTGTTGAATCATTTCTGCTTCATGATTTTCTTCTTCTCCATTGGAATTTTCTTATTTAGTGTCATATCTTTCAATCTATGGATGAGGAAATTCAAATTCAACATGTCCTACTCCTTCACAATTAAAGCAAAAGAACTGACCTCTATTTTCTTCTTTGAAATATGAGATGTTGTAATTTGCTTCAACTTCTTCTTCTTCTTATGCTTCTTCCCTTGCATAAAGGTCTTGTAGTTTTTCCAAAAGATATTTTTCTGATGCACATGATCCCACCTTGGATTTCACTGAATCTGTCAATCCATCCAAGATGGTATCTATTGCCAATTTGTTGTTCCTTTTTGCTTCCTTCTGAGCTGCAGTCTTTGGTTTCTTCAAATCATTGTATCCTGAAGAAACCAAGAACCAAACATCTGCCCCAATATATTTCAAGTAAGTTTCCATTCTATTACTCCAATATTCAAAATTGCTTCCATCAAATGGTGGAATCCCATTTGGAATGTTGTCTTCCATTTCTGCATAGAATCTTCCTTCCAGTGGTTAAATTGTATTGCATGTAACCTGCTCTGATACCAATTGTTGATATTGAGAGGGGGGTGAATCAATATCAAGTACAATTTAAAAAAAAATTCAACTTATAATTAAACCATTAAATTATATCCATTGAGCAATGAACAATAGTATAAGAGTTACACCTATATACCACAATACACCATGCACAATATATGAGAAATAATCAATAGTTATTGTTCAAGGGAAGTAATGACTTCCAAAGGTAGCTACAACTTCCAAATGTAAAGGGAGGGATACACCTCCAATAGGAAGATACAATCCTCCAATATCAAGAAATATTTGAACTCTCCATCCTTGCCCCTTCCTTCCACCCAAGAATATATGAGAGATAATAAAACTTTACATTAAATCATCACCATCAACCAACCATCACATAGAACCTGATAATGCTTCCTGAGACTTATTCAATTTATGAAATTATTCAATTCTTGGAATACTCTGATCCTGTAGATAATATTACTCAATTTATTCTCTGAAACTTCTCCAAGTTTTACTCCTTGAATCCTCCCCAAAAAGAAGTTATAGAGAGAATGGTAGACCTTGTTCAATTCTGGTTTATTCAGAAGACCGAACTTGTACAGAATTCCCCACGCTCAATATTTAACATATGATTCTGAAACTCTCACAAAGGAAACTAAAGTTCGTAATATTTCCCATGCAATTTGTCCCACTTCATTTGGATTCTCTATGAAGAAGTTATGATTGTTTTACCTGGAACACATGTTTATTGACTAGCTTTAGGACTGGTCAAAAACCTATCTTCCATAATTATAGCGAATCAAGAGCTGAAATTTTTACCACATGTACCTTGATATGTATTCTCACTACCATAGAAATTTCACCATCTGAATCATTCTAGAAAAAAAGTTATAGCGAAAATGGTAAGATGACCTAAAAATAACATACCTTAGAACACATCACCAAAAGACTTCATCCTCCCTTGAAATCCGACCTTCGTTACTTCTGATTTCCTTTGAAATTCGACTTGTATATAAAATGAATGTATAATGATATGTATTTATACCATTTATGTCACTTCCTTTTAACATTAGGGCCAACCTGACACTTTCTTATTTTGTAATTCTTTTATTTAATTATCTCCAGGGCCTACATGTACTTCCTTCTTTAATTCACTTTGTCATCTTCAAAAATTAATTTCTCCTCAACCATGAGGATCCACGTGACATTCCATATACCAATGGAAACAAAATGATGTATACTATCCATCCATGGGAGTTGTATCTGCATGTGCATTGTCCTTCATGTCCAAATGCCTTCATCAATCTTGAGGTCCAAAACCCATGACTAGGGTTGACATCAATGACAACAACCAATCTTCCAACATCCCACTTTCCCCCTTTTCCACCTTTGGTGAGACTTGATCTCACCTGGAGACTCCATTGAAGAATTATTTCAATAATATATTTATTTCCCACCCTTGATGATGAATAAGTGCTCGAAGAAAAAAAATATGAAGAAATTTACCAAGAAGATCTCGATGAATTTTCTCATGTTGAAGAGTTGGATGATACATTTGATGAAGACGAAGAACTCACATATTCCCTTCCACTTGATGAATATACCCATGCCTTTACTCCTCTTGCACATGAAGACAAAGGGATGGCCACTTTTTTTTATGGTCTTGTGAGAGAAACTCTACATATGGTTGATGAGAATATAGACACTTTCATACAGAAAAGAAGACACAGGTGGGATTTTGGTTGTCTCATTTATGATAGAGATCCCATTTATGACATTGAGGGTATCCCTCAAGAAAAGGGGTTTGAGTTGTCATCTTCAGAAGACTACTTTTCATGCATATATGAATCATATTTTTGGGAGCCTGATGATGACATGATTATAGATTTATTCTAGGACTCTCATCCACTTTTGTCCTCAATTTTGGAGGAATACCTGGAAGTGGCCACCTCAGAGTGATCAGAGGCTCACTCTACAAAAAGGAAGTACTTTCATGTCAATAATTTCTACAAGGATTCATAGATAAAGAGAGGATGTGTTTTTCTTCCTAGACCTAAGCTTGTCCCCTACCTCATTTCCTCTTCTAAGGGAAATCATGAGGTCTTCTTGGGACCTCTCATATCTTCTCGGTATTCCAGAAGAAACAATCATGTTCAGGAGGATGAAGATGCACCTTCATCTACATATAGTATCCCCCTTCAGAGATGGATTGATCAGATTTGCAGATATTCTTTCCAACATGATTTCCTCCCTCCCACCCATGTTCATGAGTTTCATTTCACAATTGATTATATATTTATTTATGCTCATAATCATTACATGCTCTAATTATCTTTGTTCTTTTACATAATCAAGCACAGTGGGAGATAATTTGATGGGATGATCAAATGGTTGCATTTGTTGTATGACTTCACTTGACATCATCTATCGCCTGATCTTTAGGGCCCCAAGGCCCCCAAGTAAGTAGGTAAGTCATTTTGATTTCTTTCATTTTCGTCTTGATTTCACATATTAGTTTAGATGCATTTCATATTTCATTTTTCTCTACTTGTATATTGATTTCATTCTTAGTGTTGGTGTCCAGGTATGAACGATTTATTCACCCTTTTCCGACATTAATTTATCAATCTGGGTGCGTATTCTTTCAAGGCAACGCGCAAGGTATATGCAGGGGCAAGAGTACAATTCGTTCTGGCCAAGGGTTCATGATTAAGATTCAAAGCATTACTGTCAAAATGGATTAACTACAACTTCCGAAAAGTAATCATAAGAATCACACATTGTAACAACAAGCATAAACTGATAAATAACACACACAGAAAGACGCAGCCCCTGATCAGAAGAGCGGGCCCAAATCTCTGATCAGGGTTGCATTAGTCATAGCGAAGATGAAGAGAACAAAATAGATAGTGTTTTATAAATCTGAAAAGGGTTATTACAATATCAATGGGGACATCCCCAGTTACAGGAATAAATTATCTTTTATACATCGAGAGGGAGAACAACCTCTTTCCCCAAAACATGGTAACTATATCCCCAAAAATATACATTAGTTGGAACGACACCAGTACTATATAGACAAGATCAGCGAGATGCCCAAGATGGTTTAGGGATCTGCGACTCCAGCTGCGCGGCCTCTTTATGGCTTGGTTGTTGCTGTGAATAGCAGATCTGCTGCAGGATGAAGCCTTGGTCATGTTCTCTAGAAGCTGCGGTCAAACATTCGTTTTAGTGCTGCGAATAGGCAAAACTCTGCGACTTTATTTCATTAATAAAATATTCCAATAAACAAGGTAGGGGTATTTATCTTACAGGTTTAACATAGTAAACATAGGTAAATAAGTGCAAAAAGGTCAAAAAGGTAATGGAAATGCAGCAAAAAGATAGCCCAATTTGGTGCCCAACATCTCCCCCCAGCTAGCCTTTTGCATTGCCTCATGCAATTCGCTGCCTCCGCAGGTATGGATTTCGCTGACTGTTGGCTTCTTGAATATGGGAGAGATCATATTCTTCGACCGTCTCTGTCCCTGGAACTTTAAAACCATCTGAAAGGTGGACTTCTTTCCACCAATCTTTCGGGATGATATACGTTGGAGTGTAATCTTCTACTGGAAACCAAATAGTGGGAAACTGAAATCAGAGTCCCATCCATCGGACCCTGCTTGTTCGGAAACATGCCACATATCTAGGCACTCTGGGGAGCACTCGTGCAAAATTTGGTGCCCCAAAAGGTTCCCTATTCCGGACAGCTATAGGTGCCATCATCCACCTTTTCTGACAACAATCAAGGGCTTCTTCATGAAATGTGACTATTTTCTTAACACAAAGATCAAGGCACCAATTTTGTGTCCTCAACATTCTATCTCTATTCACCTCAATTCCCAAAAAGATGTTGTGTTTAGTGAACATGGTGATTGACCTCTCAGGTTCTCCTCTTACTATAAACGACTTTGTAACCTGATTAGATTCAAATGTGTTAAAAGCCTTCTGCCAGCTGATCTGGTTGAAAGTGTAAGAGGTGAGGGCCCTTAAATGAATGTCTCCTACATATGGGACCGGATTGAATTCTCTGTCCAGGCGCAACAGATATCCATGCAGGTAAAATTCACACATCAAATGCTGAGTTGGCACATCGTGGTGCCTCACTATTCGGAGGAATTGTAGACCATTCTCTATTTTATAACTAATCTTGTTTTTTATGCTCTCCATGCAGAATAAAAGAAAACATTCATGTAAGAATAAACAATAACAAGAAGCAGGGGGGAAACATGCCATCACCTCTTGCGCCAAATTAAACATCTACTCCTTATCAGTTTTCAGCTCTGCCACTTGCTTTTCCAGCCACTCCATCTTGAGCTGTTGCTTCGCATGCCTTAGTCTCATGATGTCTATACGCTCCACATATTCAAAAATAGTTGTGGAGGCTCGTTCCTGAGTTCTTCTGACCTCATTTTGATAATGAGCCGCAGTAGATTTCCAAGTCTGCACTTCGACCGTTAAGGCATGCTCAAGGTCTTCAAACAATCGCTTGAACGAGTTTGTTTGAGTAGCAGCAGAGGTTATGGCTACCTGGTCCGTCTGAATCTCTGTTTCTACTCATATGGAATTGGCCTTTCTAGCTTGCTACTTGTGTTTCTTCATCCGCTCCTGCATTTTGTGTACCTATTTCCTTAGTTTCCTGACCTCCATCTTAAGCCGCATTGTCTCTTTAAGCTGATGTTTTTGTTTGACTGGGAGTCTTACGACCTTCTCGCCTGGCTCTTCCATTGGCTCATTCATCAGGACCGCTTCGCTTGGTCCCTCCTCTTTGCCTACAACTATTTCCTCTTGTTGCGCACTCACCATGACCAATGGTGCCCTTGCGAGATTCTGTCCTGCTAATGTGTCTATTTGAGTATCATCCACCCCACACGGTTGTGGATTTTGTGATAGAATTGGAGGAATGGCGAGATCTGGCGAGATCTTTTGTGCGTCGAAGGTAACGAGTTTGCCTTGCTCCTCTTGGAATAAAGGAGAAAAAGGAGAACTGGCAGGGATCTTCAATATCCGGTCCTGAGGTTGACACTGGTTCTTGTGGTTCAGCGCCAACCTCACACCCTAGTTCTCCCAACACTTCTTCCATGAGCTCTATGGTCGGGGTGGTCATGACCTCTTCTTCATTCTGGTTATCCTCCTCCATCGAATCCATGGTGACAGGAGGTCCTTGTGGAGTACCCTTGGTCGCAATATCGACTAATTCACCCACTCCTGTCTATTGTGACCCCGCTTCTATGGTTATCATGCTATCAAATTTCTCTTCTAGTTCCACAGGCAAGGTTGGTTCTTGTGGGACAACCTCAACCATGGTACTAGTGGGCCTTTCTGTGTCAACTTTCACATCTTCCATTGGTTCCATGGTTTTGGCTTGCTCTTCGGGAGAAGCCTCTTCTTCAAATGATTCAACTTCTATCTCCATCTCTTTCGGTTCCTCCTGGTCAACATAGTCATCTTCTCCTACATTTTCCTCCTCTGTGGCTTCTGGTTCATCTTCCCTAGCAGCCACAACAACTTCTACTTCTTCCTCTATGGAATCCTGAAACAGTTCCCATGGGATTGAGATTTGTCTGATGGTATTCATTACTAACAGCTGACCAACCCATGGTGGGTGATGACTGCCAATACCTATCGCGACTCCTGAGCCGAATGTGCCATTAGGTGGAGGCTTCTCAATAAGAAATAAGGCACATTCAGTGAGAAAGCCTCTGCTTGGGGAAATTGCAGGTGAGTTAGTATTCAGAGATGGTATTTGAATATGGTGGAGTATCTCCCTTCACAAGTCATATATCTCATGACAAACTCTGCTACTTCCTTCCATGGATGTGGCAGTGAATTTCAGTCGTATCCTTGACCCTTCTGCACGATGTTTTCTCCCTCTTGTAAAAAGGCTTCGGGAAACTCCGGAAGGACAAACCTTCTTGAAAACCATCGCTGTCCATTTTGAGGGAGTCCACTGACTTCTACGATGGCTTCCTCTGTCACAGGGATTTCAATTCCATGGACCCAAGAGCTTCCTTCTCTCAAGTTGAGTGCGAATTCTGTCGCAATTTATTCGTTCGACCCTTTCAACCTGTCAAAGTAAACATTCCAGCCCGCGTTCTCAAAGACCTTCCATACCTCCTGATTGTTCTGAACTCTTGTTGTATCTTCAGGCTCATGTCGCATAGATCGTCCACCCATTGCTGCAGAGGCGAAGTCAACACGAAAAATGTAGTTAGCTGGTAGGGGAAAATGACAGGGCTCCAAACCATTGGCAACTGAAATAATGTCATATCGCTTTTGGGAATGACAGATGAAACGATGCCGGTATGTTTGAAAATGATGACAGATTGTGGTGGTACTATCAGAAATTTAATGAATCGTGTTGGGGAGGTGACTGATTATGACTCTGCGTGTACAAGTATGCATTTCAACATATCAAGTTATGATTACGGAGTACCAAAATCATTGGATTCTGTTTGGTGAGGATCGTGTGTCATAAATGCTTTTTCATGGTATGCCGTCGTTTATTATGATGTTTCCCCCCCCCCAACTTAATTATGGTCGTCCATGACATGTTTTGATGTATTTTTGGAATATTTTAATTAAATCCATAAAAGTCGGCAGAGACGTACCTGGGGACCTACCTTTTGGTGGAGTAATAGAAAAATGTTTGACGGAGTAGTCGATAACAGGGTGTAACAACAACAAGGAGTAATAGCAACAGTGAATAGTCAGCAATGACGGAGGAATGACGATGACAGAGTAGCACCAGTTACAGAGTAACGACAGTTGCAAAGTAACAGCACCTGTGGAGTAACGACAGTTGTGGAGTAACAACATCGGCGAAGTAACGACAGTTGCAAAGTAACAATATCGACGAAGTAACGACAATTGAGGAGTAACAACAATTACAGAGTAACAACACTTAGTGGAGTAACAACGCACACCAGTGGAGTAACAAGACTTAGTGGATTAACAACACACACCAGTGGAGTAACAACACCGAGTGTTACATTTCTCCTGGCCATATTCCTTTGTTATTCCTGCAAAATACAAACAAGTAAGAAATAACAATATTTTTTTTTTGTTTTTTTTTGTTTTTTTAAGGCAGAGTGAGAGTGTCCTTCATTCCAACAACCATTAAATCAGATGAGTTAGAAAAGTGTTTGAAAAAGTCATTTCTAGAGGCTGGACGGTGGTATAGTTTTAGACGGTGTCCCTTTACTAAGAATGAGGTATGATTCTCATCTATTTTAATTAATCTAACCGTTCCATTGTCGAACACTGCGTCCACTTGATATGGCCCCATCTAGCGAGTGCAAAGCTTGCCTTTGAAATCCTTAAATCGGGAATCGTAAAGTAATGCCCAATATCCCACATGAAACACCTTACTTTTGATAAATTTATCATGCCATTTCATTCTCTGTTGTTGAACAATAGTGGTCTTCTGGACAGCTACTAACCGAATCTCGTCCAACTCATTCAACTGTTCCAGTCGGTGTTTCTGTGCTTCTGATGGGTCTAGGCCTACTTCTAGAGCTTTTCTGAGTGTACTGATCTCAAATTCCACTGGAAACAAGGGGACTTTCCCATAAACTAATTCAAATGGTGAAAACCCAGTTGTGTTTCACCATGTTGTTTTGTATGCCCATAAAGCTTCTGGAGGTTTCTGTGCCCAGTCTCGACGATGACTTGCTACTGTCTTTGTCAAGATATTTTCCAATACCTTATTTGTGCTTTATACTTGCTCGTTCACCTAGGGGTGATAGGGGGTTGTCACTCTATGTTTGACCCCATATTTCTGCATCAACTTTCCTATCATGTGAGATGTGAACTGTGATCCTCCATCCGACACAATTTCCCTTGGAGTACCATATCGGGAAAAGATTTCTTCAAAAAGAAAGTCTGCTACTACTTGTTCTGTTGCTCTTGTGACCGCTCTGGCTTCCACCCATTTGGTTACATAATCAGTGCAGAACAGGATGTAAGATTTTTGATGAGAAGGTGGGTTGAAGGGTCCAACAAAATCAATGACCCATTTCTCAAATGGTTCAAGGACTATCTGGGGTTGTAGAGGCATTTCATCTTATTTCCCAGGTTGTCCCATCCGTTGGCAGCTATCACACCTTCGGACATAATCCCGGGCATCACGAAATATGGAGGGCTAGTAATATCCCATTTGCAGCACTTTGTGACCTGTTCTTTTATCTACAAAATGTCCTCCATAGGGTCCATCATGTGCAACCTTCAGTATCTCATAGATATTATCTTCTGCCACACAACGCTGAATCTGTTGGTCAACCCTTGTATGAAAGAGATATCCTGCCATCCATGAATATCGGGTACTCTGGTGAATAATATTCCTTTTCTCCTTATATGACAGATGACGAGGCACCTTCCCTGAAGAAAGATAATCAGCAATATCTGCATGCCACAAAGTGTTAGAAGATACTGCAAAAAGATGTTCATCTGGAAAATTATCTTCAATTGGTGTATTCTTACCCTCATGTTCTATCCTAGATAAGAAATCTACAACCACATTGTCTTTCCCTGGTTGATCTACTATGGTAATATCAAATTCCTGTAGTAGCAAGAACCATCTTGTGATATGACCATAGGTAACAGGTTTATTCATTAAATACCTGATAGTTGCATGATCAATATGCACAAAGGTAGGATACCCAGTAATGTAGTGCCATAATTTATTGATGGCGTAAATGACAACAAGGAACTCTTTCTCAGTCACTGTGTAGTTTAATTCAGCAGGAGCCAAATTCTTACTAACATAGTAAACTGTGTATGGTATTTTGTCCTCTTGCTGTCCTAATACTGCACCAATCTTTGTTTGGGAAGGATCCGTATGAATATGGAAAGGTAATTCCCAATCCAACCCTCTAAGGATCAGAGCGCTACAGACTAATTCCTTAATTCTCATAAAGGTTGCATCACAATCCTCTGTCCACACAAAATCTGAATCTTTTGTTAGCAATTGAAAAAGTGGGTGTGCTACTTTAGCAAAATTTTCTATAAAACGCCTGTAATAACCAGCACAACCAATAAAGCTACGTACCTACGTGGGCGTTTTGGGTGTCGGGAAATGTTGAATTACCTTTGTCTTTGTTGGGTCCATCTGGATTCCTTCAGCTGAGAGAAAATGTCCCAAAACAATTCCTTCTTCCATCATCATATGGAATTTTGCTGTACTCAGAGAGACACGTGCTTGTATACACCTTTCGAGAACTTTTTCTAAATTTTTCAGCCCTTCAAGAAATGAATCCCCATATGGAGTAAAGTCATCCATGTAGATTTCAACACTGTCATCTATCAAATCAGAGAAGATTCCCAAAATTCCCCTCTGGAACATTGCAGGAGCATTACACAGGCCAAAAGGAAGGACCCGATATGCGAATGTTCCCCAGGGGCATGTGAAAGTGGTTTTATCTTGATCTTCAGGAGCTATCTGGATCTGGTTATACCCACTAAACCCATCTAGAAAAGAAAAAAAAATTTGCCAGCCAATGTGTCCAGAACTTGATCAATAAATGGCAAAGGAAAATGATCTTTCTGCATTGCCTTATTTAATTCTTGATAATCCACGGATATTTGCCATTTACCATTTTTCTTAGGGACCATTACTAATGGGGAAACCCATTGGCTATCTAAGATGGGGTAAATAAAACCTACATCTAGTAATTTCTGAAATTCTTCTTTCACAACATTTTTCAATGCGGGGTTCATCCTTCTCTGAGGTTGTCTCACAGGACGACAATCCTCCTTAATGTATATATGATGGGTACATGAATTAGCAGCGATCCCTTTCATATATATATAATCCCAGGTGAAGGCCTCTTTGTGTTTCTGAAGGACATCCACGAGTTTCTTCTTCTGGGATTCTGACAGGGTTGGATTAATATTCAGGGTTTTTCTTGGTTCTAGTTCTACTGGGACACTTTCACTGGGTGCATCAACAGGTAGCTCCTCTGATCCTTCTGTTGTTTTAATTGTTTCCTCAGTCTCACAACTTAGGATAGATTCTAGGAATTGTTGATTTGTTTCAGAAATGGAGCAAGGATCATCCATAAAAGAGGTGATTACATCATCTTCCGATTCTATTTTCAAATGAAGGGCTTGTCCAATAGTGAGAACTGGCCTCAATTCCTCATTTTATATTTCAGAATCTTTCCTAGATAAAATTTTCTTGCTTCCTGCTGGTTTTATGGATGGGTTTGGTTCTGCAGGTGGGTATAACACTAAGTTCTTAATGTTGTGCCCATTGGAAATAACCATGTGCCCTGATCAGCACCCAATGTAAGCATTTGCAGTAGCCAGCCATGGTCTACCCAAAATCAAAGGATGGCCGCCCACCGAAGATTGCGTTTGTAAGACTAGGAAATTTATGGGATAGTGCCATGAATCTACTGAAATTTTTACATCTTCCAACTTCCCTACAGGTTTAACTGTGGATCGGTCTGCCAATTCCAATACTGTAGGTGTATGTTTCAAGTTACGAAGACCTAATGCATGCATGGTTTTAGTGGTGATAACGTTGATGGCAACACCCAGGTCTACCAACACATTCAGAATCTATACCCCAATAATTTGTACTGTCAGAATTGGGTTCCCCGGATCTCTATACTTTTCAGGCATTGACTTTCTCCTCATGAAATCTGATAATTTTTCCATAAGATGAATGGTAAGGGGGTCTTTGGATTTCTTTGCAGGTTTCTTTGAACAGTATTCCCTAAGAGTCTTTGCATATATTGGCACATCCTTCATAGCTTGTAACAAGGGAATTTTAACAAATAAGTTCTGCAATTCTCCTAATAAATCAAATTCAGTTTGAGGGCTTGATTTACTCAAAGTTAGTCTCTCTGGGTAAGGTTGTTCAGATTGATGTTGTTTTATAGGAGGTGTCTGGTTTCTATCAGTTTGCTTTGGCTCTTTATTAATTGGTTATGATACCTTACCTTCACTATCGAGTTGTTCAATGGTAACTGGAGGAGGTTGAACATTAACTGTCCGCCCTGATCGTAGATTCATTTCATACAAATCTGCAGTGGAAATGCTATATGAAGGTAGGTTAAGAATGACAGTTTGATGAGCTCCCTTGCTATTAGGATTCAGATCAGGTTGGATTGGGAGCTGAGGACGGGCAGGTTGATTACCCGGAGGTACATTAGAGGGAATTTGGAGTTGCTGCTGTGGCATCGATTGAGGAAACTGCCCAGGAGGGGATCCTCGCCAAGTTGGAGCCCATGGGGAGATTGAACTGGCTTGAGCGTTCCACTGCTACCATGGTGAAAACTGGTATTGTGGCCACATGGAAGGATAGGGCATGGACTGAGGATTCATATTAGAATTATTGAAATACTGAGATGGATCTGAGTACATACCTTGATTTCCCATTGGTGGTTGAGGTTGCCATGGCTTTCTAGACCCCATGAGGTACAATTGCTCCATGTCTTTCCTCGTTCCTTGAAATACTTCTTTCAGGCCTAGAAGGGAGGGACATGAGCTTGTTTCATGATTTAGATCACAGATTGCACATTCCTCTGTGGAGTTTAGTGGACATTCCCTCTCTGGATTCTTCTTTCTACACGTCGAGTAGAATATCACCATAGTCATGTCCAATTCCAGCTACTTCTGTTTTACTTGCAGCGTATCCATCTGTACTGACAGGGTGCTAAGGATATCTATCCTCAGATTGTCTACCAGGTTTTCGATTTATTCTTTCGTAACACCTATGCCAGACTCTTTTACTGAGAGAATTCCTTGTCTATTTCTTGCAAGCCCCCTTGAGCACTGAATGCATAATTCACATATACCTTCGAAGCTTTCCTTAGAGATGTCTCCTTTTCCCACAATGTTCAATAGTTCCATCAAGTTCTCACAGAAAAATCAGAGGAGGATAATTTTTAAAATTTCCTTATCCAGGTTAGAGTGACCTGACCTCTGTAAGGTGTACTTGAATCGTTCCACACAATCTTCCAAACTCTCGTCTTCTTTTTGTGCGAACTTGAAAAGTTCTTCCTTAATGTTCCAAGATTTACAGTAATCCTGGTATTTTTGCAGAAAAGATGTCCGCATATCATTCCATGTGGAAATAGAGCTTCCTCCAAGGCCCATGAACCATCGTAGAGCCGTTCCTTTTAATGTAGACGGAAATTTTTTTAACTTTTGGGCCTCCGTCGTATAGTCATACCCCTGGCACACTATGTCAAACTCGAATAGAAATGTGTAAGGATCTTCTGAAACAAGCCCATGAAAGTTTGGTAAGGCTACTAATGGAATAGGCTTTGTGGGTGCACCAACTCCTAAATCTCTGATTGGAAACTCGATAGTGGAGGTTGTGGGAATCATAAATATCTTCCAATAACCGTTGGGTATTTCACCAGGCTCTGTAGGAGATGGCTGAGACTTCCTTACCCCTTGGATCCGAGTCGCTTTAGCAACACTTCCCTGGTCCCTTGGTGATGCAAATACTCCTTCGATCCCTTCTCCTATGTCTTGATGACTTGATCCCTTGGCTACAACCTCCTCTCTTTTGCTGGAGTGGTCTAACTCTATCGAGGTTCTGCTTGCGACATCTTCCCCCTCTATTACCAGCATAAGATTTCCCTGGTCAGGTATGCTACTAGATGTTTCTTCAACTGCTGGAGGGACCTGCTGTGTCGTATCACCCAAGAATTTTGTAGACAACATTGGTTGATCTACTGATTGTCCCTCAGACTTCACTCTTCGTGCCCTTGGTCTCATGGTTACACGAGATGATGTTTCGGATTCAACTTTTGCTATAATCTGTTGGATGTAAGTATTTCTTCCCAAATCTGGTCCTCCCTTCTTTGGGGCTTTCCCTCTACCCCCGTTATTCGGTTCTTTGTTCATATAAGTGTTGGTATGATGGAGGGTCTTGGCATGAACCTACAATGCTTTATTCTTGAAGTAAGGTGTCAAAGGACCATTCCTTCCCCAAGATGAAAGATCTTACGAAAAGAAAGGCAACTAAAAAAAATAAGGGTCTAAGGTTCAGGGCTCGGAGCAGGGCATCAAAGGACTCTTCCCTCCCCTGGACAAGAACCAGGAACAAAAACACACCATGAAAAGACCTGATACTTTTCAAATCTGAAGCAGGGCGTCAAAAGACTCCTCCCTCCCCAGGGTAAAAGCTAGGGTTTCCTAAGAAAAACACACAAGGGTTTGAAAGAAGTAAATCTAACTCAGAGTCTGGAGCAGGGTGTCAAAGGAATCCTCCCTCCCCAGGACAAGAGATTGGCAAAAACGAAAAAGAAAAAATAAAAACAAGTGGAAAGAACACCTATGCTCAGGACCTGAAGAAGAGTGAGAAAACTCGTTCTCTCCCCAGGACGAGAGATTGACCCTTTGGTTGGTTCGGATCATTGTCTTGCACCTTGCTAGCTTCCCCAACAACGGTGCCAAAATGTTGGTTTCCAGGTATGAACAATTTATTCACCCTTTTCCTACATTAATTTATCAATCCGGGTGCGTATTCTTTCAAGGAAATGCACAAGGTATATGCAAGGGAAAGAGTACAATTCGTTCTGGCCAAGGGTTCACGATTAAGATTCAAAGCATTACTATCAAAATGGATTAACTACAACTTCAGAGAAGTAATCATAAGAATCACACACTTTAACAACAAGCATAAACTGATAAATAACACACACAGAAAGACACAACACCTGATCAGAAGAGCGGGCCCAACTCTCTGATCAGGGCTACGTTAGTCACAACAAAGATGAAGACAACAAAATAGATAGTGTTTTATAAATATGAAAAGGGTTATTACAATATCAATGGGTACATCCCCAATTACAGGAATAAATTGTCTTTTATACATCGAGAGGGAGAACAACCTCTTTCCCCAAAACATGGTAACCGTATCCCCAAAAATATATATTAGTTGGAACAACACCAGTACCAGATAAACAAGATCAGCGAGATGCCCAAGATGGTTCAGGGATCTGCGACTCCAGATGCATGGCCTCTTTATGGCTTGTTTGTTGCTGTGAATAGCGGATCTGTTGCGGGATGAAGCCTTGGTCCTGTTCTCTAGAAGCTACGGTCAAACATTCGTTTTAGTGCTGCGAATAGGCAAAACTCTGCGACTTTATTTCATTAATAAAATATTTCAATAGACAAGGTAGGGGTATTTACCTTACAAGTTTAACATAGTAAACATAGGTAAATAAGTGCAAAAAGGTCAAAAAGGTAATGGAAATGCAGCAGAAAGATAGCCCGATTTGGTGCCCAACACTTAGTTTAGAAGTTTTTGAAAAACTGCTAAAGTTTTCTTTTCTAGATTAGTTGTCATTTTTGGTTTTTTTTTTATATATATGGACAAAGGGCAATATAACCATCCAAGATTTTACAGTGTTATATTTCAGTGTATGCACATTTCTACCAGGATATGTTGTGGTTCTCATGCACTCTACGACGAGCACATGTCCCCAAGTAGGAGTCAGATTTTATCCCTAAATTTTAGGGATAACTAAGGAGGCGATGTCTTGAGGCCCTCATGTTGCATACATGGAGTATCGATAGGTAGGTAGCTTGTAGCATCCACTTGAATAGATGGAGACCCTTCTCACCGCCACAGAAACCATGATTTTTAGGATGGCATCCACCACACCAATTGGCTTTCAAAAGACACTGGGCCTTTCTCCATGAGGTACAAGTCAAGTATTATGGTGAGTGTTATTTTAATATTTGAGGCATTTTGAATATGTTGTATCTTATACTGATTTAGTTTTCATGACATATGCTTGGAAATTATTCCTTTTGCCCCATTTCACCTTAGTGGTTGATAATGTGCCCTAGTAAGTGGTCTTCCTTAGGAATGGGTTTTCTACTAGGAACTCTCTTGAAGATCCATCGTACTGTTCCCAACCATACTTACCACTTTCCATCACCTAAAACCCCCATTTCCTTGTCCCTTGGGATCTTAGGGTGTATTGACCCAAGAAGGGTTTATCCCTCATTGCATGGGAAGAAAGGGCTGAAGGCCTAGAGGGATTGTTGTTGGCTAAAAATATAAAATCCTATATATAGACCTTCCATATGCTTTGCCTAGGGATCCCCCGAGAAAGCAATGAAACACTTCTCTGTAAGAAAAAGGGGACCCAAAAGAATAAATGATCATGAATTCTTAGGGGGTTATTTGGAGGATAAGAGGTCTCATCATGAGTCGACTTATCATTATCATGGGTATCTAGCGGTATGCCATTACCATCATTTGGTCACCAAACCAATGTAGTGGCTATCAGTTACACAACTAAGAGAAAGGGGGTCTCATCACAAGCCAACCTTCTCATTTCTGCGAAGTATTTTTGAGTGACACTACCATTATCTGGATACCACGTCAGGACAGTGCCCTTCAACTTGTTCCTTAAAAATTGAAAGAAACAAATAATGGCAAGAGGATGGGATTGGAAAAAGTGCATTGTAAAATAAGGTGCTAGACACCCTCTATAAAGGCACCCATGAATGAGACACTACAACCCATTGTATGTCATGAACCCCATGCCCAATGAGTCTTGATCCATAACCACTTCATTTACTTCACATGGATTAGAGAGGGATCACTTGGGAAACACTACTTGACCTAGGGGAATATATACCCAATAGGACACCTCCTCAACCCTCCCATACCCAAGCTTGGCAAGTTGCATAATGTCTTTGAGCACTTATTTTTTGACCAGGTAATATTTGATGCACATGCTTAGGTGGCTCATTTCTTGATTTGATTTACTCACCATGATATTCCAACTTGATATATTTGGAGGGCGTTCTTATCTATCTTTGCAAGACCTAGTTGGTGGCCTATTTTGGGAGAACATGCCTAGATTTGGTTTCCATTGGGCTTCTAGCCCACAAGTTGGATGTCAAGGGCCCACATGTCGGATGACAGAGAAATCCCTTTGGAGGCCTAGAAGACATCATGGATGAAATGACCTAGCCCTCACATGCCAAACATTTTTCCTAGGAGAGGAAAATAATCATCTTTGGAGGATTGACATCACCTAGAGGGGCTAGGGTTTGGTGGTGAAGATATGGCTCATTGGCACATGGACATTTTTTAGAAGAAGAATTTGACCATGAGGAGGAGGACTTGGATGAGTTAAAAGTGGCCTTTGGAGGCCTAGCCATTCATCTACTACCCCAAAAAATTCTTCAAACTGCCAAAACATCCCCTAAAGGGGAGACGTCCTCTTCTTTTAGGGTTTCATTTTTGCAAAATGTAAATTTTAGAGTGAATTGTTTAATATTATTTTGTAAAGGGGAAATATTAGGGATGTTGACCCCTTTTCTTGTGGTTTACCCTAAATTATGTGGACAAACTATGAGTTAAACATTTTGTATAAATAAGAGATCATGTGAATCTCATTTGGACACATCTCTCCGATTTGGAGAGCCTTGGACTGAAATTTTCGCTATCTTTGGCTATTTGTCTCTTTTTTGCTCTTGTGTGGCTATATTTCTTGGTTATTTTTTGGTGTAAGCATGCGCTAGCCTTGGAAGGATTTTCTCTTGCTATTGTGGTGGTTTATCTTAGCATCTTTTCCTTGAATTTGTAAGAAAATATTCTTGTGCTATCATTTGTGTTTCAAGGTTATCTTGCTAGAGCTAGGTGGGAAGTATAAAGGCATACACCTCCACCTTATCCTCTATCATAGTTTTGCTTAAGTATTGTTCATTTAGCAAGGGTTTACTAAGAGAAGTAGAAGTGCATACACCCTCTTAGTCTAAACCCTAGCTAGGGATACTTGCCTTGGGGAGTAATAGGATTTAAACCCCCAAGGAAGGTAGTACCTCTAGCTTATTATTTTCTTGACTCCATTAACCCAACCATTAAAGGCACTAGTCATTACTTGTTGCATTGGAGAAATAAATTGTTGCCTTGGTAAATGTGAAAAGTCAAGGTCTTGAAGTTCTCGCACTTGGATTATGTTCTTTGATCCCTAGGGTCTCTTGCCTCATTGATGCATCCCTTCTCTCTTAATAAATCTTGTTGTTGTTAAAAAACTAACCCTACAACCATAAGGGTGTAGAAACCCTAACTGTTATAACCCTAACAACTCACAAACTAACCCTAGACTTAAGTTAAAAAATTTCCCTCATGTTCTACTTTCTATAACGCACTTTTTGGTCAACGTTTGGGAAATTTTCGTTGGGTAATTTTCTGTTGTAATACATTACATGTTACAGCCATAAGGATGATAAATTTTACTGCAGAGATATTGTATGACAACCTTGTTTTAAATATCAAAGTGCATGCTAATTCTTGGTCATTTGCTAGATTAACTCTTGTGATTCCAAATTCACTTATGCTATCTCTTATTGTAATTTTAATGGTTTAATAATTGATGATATATTGATCAATATGTTTCTGCAAATTAGGGACAACAATCTTAACTTTATTGTCCAGCTAACATACTATTTGCAAGTGTGGATTTTCTTGTGTCTCGGAAAGGTACAAACACTTTCGCAGGTACCCAAAGACTTGGAAACCTTAAACAACCCAAATATGAGTCATAAATTCCACTTTTACCTTCCATCATTGACCTTTAGGGGGGTATTTCTCTCCCTTCCGTGACGTCTATCTCAATCCCCCCAGGGTCACCAGGATCACCTCCCTCTAGTGACCTAGTCACCCTTGAAGCGCGAGACCTATATCAAGGTGACATTGGGTATAGTGTACCTTATTTGTCGCCTCTTGGTGGTTGGGTCAGGATTTTCCCAACCTACTACATCTTGTGCGATAACACCCCCTATAGAGAGAGATGACATGGGGCCACAGAGATCGGAATGTATCAGATCCAAAATTCCTTTGGACTGATGATCACTTTTAGGAAATGGTGCTCTCATAAATTTTCCTAGAGAACATCCTTTTCATACTGCATGATGATCTGTACTGAATGGAGGAATTCTTGTCACAACTTGCCCAAAATATTAAGTGCCCCATGACCAATATGAGCCATCCTCCTGTGCCATAGTTCACTATTTCTACTGCCACTACTACTGGCTAGAGTATAATGTGAATCAAACTGAAGCGTGTATATTTTATCCTTTATTTCCCCAATTACTTGCTCATATTATTTTCTCATATTCTTAGGCTTGATATAAACCCTTTTCTCCTTGAAGGATGCTTCATATCCCTTTTCTTCTAAAGTAGATACCGAGACAAGATTTTTCTTTAATCTAGGGACATAGAGAACATCTGAAAGGTAGAGAGGTTTTCTTGATTCCCTCTCAAACTTTGTAGTTCCTATCCATTTTGGATTATATGCATATTCATCTCCTAGAAGAATCTCAAAGTCAAAACCTTTTTCTTCAAGATTATTGAAATAATGTTTATGACCAGTCATATGACTGGATGCTCCACTATCAATATACTAGATCTCTTTGGTTTGAGTACTTGACAGATAAGCCCTACAACTGTTTTCTTCCATTCCAACTCAATAGCGAAGTTTGGGTTTATCAGATCCTACACTCTGATACCATGTAAAAATTATAGCACAAAATCATAGATATCCCAACAAACTCAATGATCTGGAAATGCACATTTATGATACAAATAAATACAATATTTAGAATAAATACCAACCACATGAGAACAAATATTTTTACCCAGCTAACTTCTACTGGTCGATTTATTTATTTTGAGAATAATAGTACATGTCATAAGATCTCTTATCTTAGGTCTTGAATAATCCTCCTTAATCAGATTTCGACAAGTACAAATTGACCCCATGTCTCTCCAACTATACGGATCGAGTCCCTTCTTTTTATTGATAGTACGAATCAACAATGCTTTCTCTTTTGTTGTACAGATCAGTATGTACTCCTTGTTGGTTGAGTGAATCAGACACATTCTTATTCAGGATGTGTGTATCGAGCCATACTACTTGTAGGTTGTATAGGTCCTACCCCTGTATGTTGAGATCTCAACCCTAGCTCAAAATCTCCTCTTCAGTGTTGGCCCTAACTTATATTACCTTTAGCAGAGAACTTCTTTCCTTGAAAAATCGATTCATACTCAATAACAATCTCAAACATATTTTTATACTTGAAGTTGATCCATGTGAAAGGATGAGAAATAATCCCATCCATTAGATCTACATCTTGATCAATGGTTGGGACTTAATCTCTTGATGAGACAACTTAAATGTACTTTTTTTGTTCTTACAACTTAGAGAACCTTTATTCACTATAATATTCTAATAAACACTTCATATGAAACAAGGACTAATGTACCTCATGATGATGTTGGACCACCATCTTCCAAAATCCATGTTGATCAGGTGTGATGAGCTTGTTGATGAGGAGAGAGGCCATCTGAAGGAGGTTATTGGGTTGTTGTATGTGGAAATGTTGATTTTCATCATCATTGGGATCAATGTCTTCATTATGGGCCATGAGATATGATCTCCTATAGTTACCCCTAGGTGAGAGGGGGTAACAGGACCATATTCAATAAAATAAAATAAAAATCCCAAGTGAGAAAATTTTCAAATCCCCTGGGGATGCCATACATTGAATTTTAAGAAAGAAACTAAAATAAATCCAATGCAAGTAGATGAAGTTGATAAAATCAAGACTGTTAAGAATTAGTTATACCTCCATTACAAGGTCGAGTCATGCTTCAAATAATGAGGCTTTTCAGTCTTTAATCCTATGTCTAAAGATTTGCTTAACCTTAAACATTAAGTACCTCATAATAGAGGAGATTCAATGTTGGGTTTTAATATGTTAAGGGAAGTATAAAGCAAGAATTGGAAGTTTAAATACTTCCATTTGAAGTGAAGAAGATTGTTACCTAGTTTAAGAAAGGATAAATGTTTCACGTTCCAAGGAAAAGAAACTAATTAACTGAGTATCTAGCTAATGAGGAGTTCCCTAGATTTAAATAAGGTCTAAGGGAATGGGAAGCCAAGTGCAGAACTATTTGGTTATATCTAAATTTTATAATCTAGATCCACATTTTATGCATCTTTTTCAGGCAAAGCATGATTAAGTAATTCTAAAAATAATTAGGGGGTCATTGTGTGGTAGCTTGGCATACCTTTCAGAGTGAGGCTTTTTATTATTTTTATGTGGGATTAGTAGTGTCTTTAGAAAAATCGTCATGTCCATTAGTGTAAATACCTTTCATTCATTCTAAAACTAACAGTGGTTGGGAGGATTCTTCAAGCTTCACACATCTACTATGTATCATGTTGGTAACTAAATCTAACTCAGTTTTGACGTTTGGAGAAAATTTTATAGTCCTACCTATGGTTGCAGTATGTTGAAGAGAGGGATCTTACAATGGTCCCATGGGACGTATCTATCATGCCCATGGGGGGGGGTTAGGTTTGATTGATATCACCACTTAGGGGAGCATCCTTGCTACCAAGTGGGTATTGTGGTGCTTGAAGGGGACAATTCCTTGGCAATTTTTATTATGGAATTATTTTTCGACAACACAATAGATTTGAAAGGTGTAGGGATACTTTGATTTGTGTGACATTATCTCTTTCCCCCACCGATTCCAACTATTTTGAGTCTTTGATTCATTTATCTTCAAGAGTAGTTGGACAGATTGGAACATAGTGGCATGTTTGATTAGGAGGAATAAGAATGGAAATAGAGCATGTTGGGATTTGGAAAGACACCCTATTTAGAGATGGAGGCCACAATGTGCTTGTATTGTGAAGATGTGACATTTCCAAGCTCATTATTTGATTACGAATGGAATTTTCTTTTGGAAAAACCCTATGGGATCCAGTGGCACATTGTTGGAAGGATTGGTGTACTCTATCACTTGATTATGCTTTTCTCCCCTCAAATTGACCATCTATCATAGATATTGTGGGGCTCATCCCTCGAGAATATGTCTTCAAAATGAACGTCGCAATGCCAAGACCATTTTGAAGGGAGTAGGAGTCGAGCCTTGGTCACCCTCTATAGTAGTATGATTCCAAGAGGATATATTTCATTTTACATCAGTGACATTCAGTAGCCCCTACTCTCAACATGAGTTGGTTTTCCACTAATTCAGAGTACAAGTGGGTTCACCAGCTTCAAGGTGTTTGGTTTTTTTGACTTTCCTATAAGTTGCAGATTTTTGCATGGGTTGTTAATTATCACAGGTTCCTTTCCAAGGCCAAGTTGGCAAAGAGTGCACTTTCTCATTACTTACTTACTGGAGGCAGATTACAGTTAGTCATTCGATGTTGCATCACAATTACTTTATCGAAGCCCTATTGCCTAGCCTTACTACTACTACTAGACCCAACATCTTCTAGAAACACCTATCAAATTGCCTGCCACTCCGAAGGGTTTAAAATTCATGCGATTATATTGACCCTTTAAAATTTTCCATATACATTTTTATTGGAATTTTTATATCATTAACATATATTTTGTTAAAAAAGTGAAATCAATGGGAGTTATTTATTGGGTTGGGAATGAATATATACAAGTCACATTACCCAAGTGGTATAGTTGGTTAAACCTCTGAGGGGCCACCTACAACTTTTGAAAACAGAGTCTATCAAGTTGTTAGATGTAAGGATTTGATCTTCATTTGGTGGGAGAGGAAGAAAGATGACTAGAACATTATAATGTTACTGGAATGGTTTTTTTTACTCAATCACGAGGCAAGAAGAGAAAGTAGATATCATGTATAGAAATATTAAGCATGCATTATTTCAGTCAACAAAAGAAGAAATGATTGCCTTGATACATTTCACCTTCACAACTATATTATGGTTGGGGACATGAAGACAAAGATGTCCAATTTTATACTAAGGAATTGGATGTTATAGATACAATGGGTAGTTAGAAGAGATCAAGGTATGATCTTGATGAACCTAATGACAAAAAAGAAGATATTAGTGTCAAGAGACTGGAAAAGGATTGATTTTTCTTGACACCCGAATCTCTACTAATATAGTATTTAATGTGCTACAAAATCTTAGAGAAAATCCTGAAACATGATTAAAACTCTCCAATGGGTTGGTATACAGATAAGATTTAAGCATAGTGTCAGCTATAATGCAATGGATCAATGAATTTATAGAAATTGATTTCATCCATCTTGAAAATCTACTTGGATATATGGTTGCATCACATTATATTTCTATGCAACAAGGAAGAAGAGCCCATAGAGACACAAAAATTATTAAGAAGCTAAACCATATCACATTTATTTGTATTTTCTTACCATGTAGCCATGCATGCCTACTAAACAAAATCCAATTCTATTTTCAGTTCATGAATCAAGACTATGCCATCTCACCATAGGCAAGTGACTCAGACTTGCATGGGTGACCATCATGGTTGTGTTGGTCAATTGATGAGGAAGAAAATTTGATTAAAAATATTCCATGTCAACCTGACACTATTGTTTGGGGTAATTTCTTGGTACTTGTAAACTCCATGAAAATATGGAGCTAGGGAAATTATTAGTAGAATCTCTTTTAAGTTGCAACCTCGTAATGTTGTTGCATATGTGTCTCTGTCAAACATTTATGAAAAGGTTGGTAGGTGTGATTATTGATAGTAATAGGGGGAAGTGCATAAGATCTCATCATTATATTTGTTTATGTTGTAAGGTAAGGACAAGATATGTATTCTGTCTATGTTCTAAGTTGTCAGAATAAAAGGAATAGTAGGCGGTGTAGGAAGATAATATTTTATTTTTTGAGAGGAAAAAACTACAATAGTTTTATTTAAATCTAAATGATTATTGAATATTTTTTTAAGTATTTCATATATATGAAAGGATGTATAGCGAGAAAACCATGAGGTGGACTAGGCTCAAGTACATATCTATCTTTAAGGAGAATGGTGTAGATTTGAACATATCATGAATATGAAAAGACGTTCTCATACTCAATTCTTGTTTAGTATATGGACAAGAGGATGTTGCTAGAAATAAAGTTTCACACAAAGACCCTATATCATTACAAGTAGGAAGTCAATATATGGGCACCTCAACTAAAGAAGTTGGCCTACTGTCGAAATTTGAAGCTATGTTGAAGTTTTTTCTAGAAATATACACCAACAAAACACCTAGAAGTGGACTTGGCTCATCTGTTTTAGAAGACCGTACACTCCTGAATCAAGAAGAATGTTAAGTGTGTAATCAAGTTCAGTTATCTCACAACTTCTACTTAGATTGAGATGGACATGAATGGATAACCTTCAACACAATGGATATGCTTAATGATTAACTGGAAAAAAGGGTAGGTTGGAACTGTGAATGTTCATAGTGGTAACTTGTGTGTTCATAGTTCCATCCATTTATGTGCATGGGGATTTTGGAAAAAGGAAACAATTGTCTTGGGATATGATTTGACAACCACGACATGAGACGTGTGAAAAACACCATGGAAACCTCTAATGACCTCATCTAAGCTTTCCTCGTCCATTAGATCAACTTTCATTAGTTGCAATCTCTCTTTTTCCCCATCTAACTTCCATAAATGAGCCATCTTTTTCTCATTTCATGAAGAAGCAAATTCAAATTCAAGGATTTTCTACTTGTAAATAAGCCAAGGCAATGATAAATCAAGAAGTGATAGGATAATTAATTACCAGGATCCCACACAGTTCCCCTCACATGGAAACCATGTTGGAGGAGACGCTTGATGAGCCAAGATGCCAAGTAACTCGTTGCTATTGTCATGCACACTATTCCTCTGTTGTTTTCCATGCTAACATTGTCCTCCTCTTTGGCTTGAGCCACATCCATGTTTACCACCAAAATTGAAGAAAGCACAATACACTCAATATGGTATTCGTTTCATGAGTAAATATGTTGTGTATGCCACTTGGCCTATAGAGGAGGCCCATGAGTAAATACGTTGTGTATGCTAACTGGTGTTGGCATACAGGTTATTGACAAGCAATAGTCCATTCCTGCTACCTTATTCGTTAAGTACAACCAAAATTCCATTCATGCCATTTCTATCTCTCCCTTGTCAAGAAGACCGATAAACTCTCTTTTATTCCTCTCCCTTGTAAATAAATAAACTTCTAATATTGTGGGTGAACTCTCCACCCCATATCTTGTATGTTTCAAGGATACTGACATCTATATGAGACATGAAATCTACACAAAAGATGATGTTAGTCAAGCACATACACTGTCGGGGCTAGACTTGGAGGCAAGAAGGCTATTGAATAGAAGGCTCTTTCTTACAAAATACAATGGGTCGTGATGCTTTTTAGAAATTCAAGATCATTGTAATCAACTCGTTGATATTGGTAAGCCCCGATTTATAATTGTTTTTTAATATTTTCTTTTTCTTCTAACGATACTATTGCAGGAGTCGTTTTTCAAAAGAATGAACAAGGATATGAAAAACCAATTGATTTCATGATAAATATGCTCAGAGATTCGGAGATAAACTATTCAAGTATGGAAAAGCAAGCCTATGCATTGGTTAAGTCACTAAATCACTTCAGGACTTTCATTGGATATCCAAAGTGTTAGCACTAGAAGTCACACCTAGACTGTTGTAGGTGTAAGCCTAGTACCCATTAGAATATAAATGGATTGAATTGTTTGAGTAGGTGGATCAACAAGATTGGGAAAGAAAGGGAGAGGGAAACAAACTATATGCAGAGGCATTCCATTAGGCATGGAGTCATAACATCCTATAGATCAAAGGAAATCAAAAAACATACCAGACAAAGGGGATATATAATGATGAATAGAAGCATGGTGAATATGATAAAGTAAATAACATCATTTGTACAAAGATCTTGTATGAAAACAGGTTAAATATTGCTTAAACAGTAAACAATGATTTAATGGGCAAGCTACAATAGATCATTTGTTGTTCATGAATCCATCAATCAATGGAAGCTATGATCCTCAAAACCTACAATATGTTCAAGCAAGAAGATAAAAAAGAAATGGGAAAACAAAGAAGACAATCTGATAACATCTCTCATTAATCTTTAATGTTATAAAATGTCATTACAAACAGGCCCTTAGGCTTACAAATGAGCAACTAAACCACTCCTCTAGATCTCCCCTCTCTTGGATCATGAATCCAACCCTTTCCTTATCAAAATACCTTTCATATATAGTGAATGATATCTATATACCCTAGGGAGTTCTAAACTAAGGAGATACATAGGATCCTCCTCCATTTAGGAGCCTTGTTACAAAATATTCCAACAAAAACCTAACAAATTCCTATTTTTTGGGATCTTGTCTATTGTGATAAATTCCTTTTGAAACTGGTTATGCTGGTTGATATGGAGATGGAACACATGTCCCTCATGTCCAAATAACTCCTAGGAGACCATTATAACCTTCCATGACAACTGAAAGCATTCCCATAGCTTGAATTTTTCAGACTGTTAGAGTTCGCAACGCCTCTGACAACATACGTTGCAAACTTTCCTGTAGGTGATGTTTTTATCTTTTCTCCAAAAATAAGAAATGGGTCGGGCTGATGTTTTTTCAGCAAGTCAAAAACATCATTTTTTTCTTCCACACCAAACTTTAGAGGAACCCAGACTGGAATTCAAAATTTATGATCAAAACAATATTTTGTTGTGTGTTAATGCTTACAAACTGTCATAAATTACCAGTGAGTCCAGGCGCTGTGAAATTTTCTGTAGCATCTTGATTCACTTTTCCAATGATTTTAACATCTTAAAAACTCCTACCAGGTGTCCTAATATGCTACAAAACTTCATTACCTTGATATATGACTGGAGGAAAACACCAAAATTTGCTAATTATGGTTTAAAACTCATAGCCATCACCAAAAAGTTGTACAAGCATATAACATAAACTTTGACCAAAAATTGATGCTATCTTTTTGTAAGATTACTGTATTATATTTTAGTTCTGAAGCTTCTTATTTTTTTGTTGACTATCCATAACTACTACTGGAAGAATACTTTCTTCAATTTGTTATGATAACTAGGTGTGTGAAAATAGAGTACATAGGAAATTAGAGTTTTAATGACAAAATGTTTTCCAAAGATCTCCTTGCCAAAGATTTACATACACCACTTTATGGACATCAAGGGTATGAGATAAATCACTCTTAAAACATGAGGGATAACGGAACAACCAATGGGATTTGTAAATAAAGGGAGACAATTGAATCTTTCTTTGCTAAACAAGGTTTCAACAACATAAATATCAGTTTGCAACACCAATGATGTATGTAGTTTTAAGCTTGGTTATACAAA
Organism: Picea engelmannii; assembly: GCA_009831015.1. Lineage (NCBI taxonomy): Eukaryota > Viridiplantae > Streptophyta > Pinopsida > Pinales > Pinaceae > Picea > Picea engelmannii. Next base: position 31,170 of record ML818177.1, read on the forward strand.
TGATTGACAATATCCTTGATGTTTGATAGGGGTATTTATGGGTTAATACTGAACTTCAAATTGATGTAGAGGATGAGGGTTTCAACATTTCCGGAACAGAGGGTTCACATCGCCTAATTCGCAGCACACTAGTGATGCAGAGATAGAGCAATTAGTTCACTGTGTTGGGATGTTTAGTAGGATAGGTGACTTATGTAGAGGAAAATATGCATGAGGTCAGGAAAACAGTATGGATTGACGAGAAGAAGTTAGGGAACCATGGAAATGGATTTGAAGGTTGGCAGTATGAAGGTTTAAACAATTCGCAGCGCCAGATTAGAACTGAAATTGCACACTTCAAGGAGTCTGTTAGAAGATCTGTGACATAATCCCTGAAAAGTTGGTTAAATGAAGGCATTGAAAACAATGAAATCCCCTTTAACATGTTTCTTAAATACAATGATGAAAAATGAATGCTTTAGGTACTCATGAGTACGTTGTGAACTCTCCTAATGAGTTGGTAGCAAATACATCTGACTTTGACTTGACATGTAAACGGTTGGATGGTGACAAAGGAAAACTTGTGTACAACTTGGAGGCATGACATTTCATGGTGATGATTTTAAGATCAAGAATGTGACTCATAAGGACCATTTAACCTTGTCATGATGACTAATCTTATGACATAAAGACTCTAAACCAAGGATAAACATAAATTTTCTTATTCAAATAAAAAATTTGAGTTATTCCAACAAAAAGACACAAAACCTAACACTTATAAAACCCTATGACTCCAAAAAAAAAAGAAGTGTTTTTGACACCCCTCTAATTATATGTGCTAACATCTATCTCCACAGGGGATGGATACCTCCATGTGAGGCTCCAAGAACATGCAGTTCCAGTGCCTTATCCATTGGGCAAGGAGTCATTATTATTGATCTACTGCAAACCAAGAAATCAAAAGAAATAAAAATTCTCATATGATGAGATTATTTCCCTACTTCTAACCTGATCTCCAAGATGCTTGATCATGTGACATAAAAAATCCAATGCAACCATGCAAGGACCTTGTCTACTAATTGAAATCCTTGTGTAACCCTACTTAATGGCAATTCAAATTGAAAATTAAATCCAATCTGAAAACTCATCCAACTTATCAGTTTGTCTTCTTTGTTTTCCCTTTTCTTTTTTATCTTCTTGCTTGAACATATTGCAGGTTTTGAGGATCATAGATTCCATTGATTGATGGATTCATGAATAGCAGAGGATCTGCTACAACTTTCCCATTAAATCATTGATTATTATTTAAGCAATCTTTAACCTGTTTGCAGAAAGGATCTTTGTACAAAGGATTTTATTCCTTTTTTTCATATTCACCATGCTTTCATTCATCATTATATATCCCCCTTGTCTGGTATACTGTTTGATTGCCTTTGATCTGTAGGATGTTATGAATCCATTCCCAATGGAATTCCTTTGTAGACAGTTTTTTTCCCTCTCCCTTTCTTTCCCAATCTTGTTGATCCACCTACTCAAACCATTCAATCCATTTATATTCTGATGGGTACTAGTCGTACACCTACAACAATCTAGGTGTGACTTCTAGTGATAACACACAGGTCATTTCCTTTGTTCCTCACCCAACAGTAAAATATATTTTATCTCGATAAGATTGTCTAGGAAAAAGAGGCATGCTAGTAGCCAAGATTTGGGAATATGATTAAGATATCAAGCCCACAAATATCATTAAAGGACAAGGATTAACAAATCTAATGGCATAAGGAAATGAAGAATCACTTGGACTTAAGGAATAACCTTGTACTATGGTTAATGTTGTGACTCGGGATTTGGAACAACATGCGTGGTATTTAGATATTATCTTCTATCTCAAAAACTTAACTAGTCTCAATCACTTACTAGAGAACAAAATAAGATATTTGAGGTTGAAAGCCTCTAAGTATTATTTTATTGATCAAATATTGGGATGAAAAAATCTTGATGGAATAATTTTGAGAAGTGTTAATCCAGAGGAGGCAAAAACATTGACCAAATAATTCCATCAGGATTATGTAGAGGACACTATGCAGCAAGAAACACTAGTCATAAGTGTAGAAATTTAAATACAAATTATGTATTGCATGGATTCTCCTGATATAACAATTATATGCCACTATTAAATACACAATCGCTTCTACTAATATTCTTGCGGAATTTAAAACACGATCGCCTATTGCAATATCAAGAAGAAAGATCAATCACACATAACACATATGTTTTACCGGGAAAGCATAAAGTTAAAAACCCCACTATCATATATTATGTATATATCATGGATCATGAAACAATCTCATACAAAAATCTAATCCAAGAGCTTTCAGTACAATATACAATCGTCTCACACTGTCATACAAAAATTGGCAAATTCATGTGCCAATTTACTACTTCCAGATAGTCTGCCTCCTCTACGCAATCCCTGCTAATGGAAATCCCTGCAATGATCGAATCCCTCTTGCCTAGGCTACACATTCCTCATGGGAACATCCAATCTGTGTGTGGTTGCATGAGTGCACTCACTAATGTCACAAATGATAGTGAAACTATCCCTTTCACCTGTTATCTCAACTGGGTCTCCACTGGATCTGACATGCATGTAGTTAATAGTGGTAAATATTCAGTTGCATGTGAGATCACTGATTGTGAATTAATTAATAATTAATTCACTAATTTTTCACTAGTGTAAGTTCAGTTACAACTAGTACAACTGAGCTTAACTCACTTAACTGAATTAAACTACTTCACAACTCACATAACTACACATATAACTCTGTTACAACTTTGAATCACTCAGTTACAACTAATTCAACTTGCATGTCCCATCAGTCAACCTTTGAACTCTAATTTCCTATAGCTAACTAATTTTCCACTTCAGTTAACTATTTCCAAGTGCTCATTGAGAATAGATTAATATTTATTGCCCAACTATTATTAAGGGATAATAATAGTCGGCATACATCTATAAATAGAATTCGCTCACCATCTATAAATAGACATCATCAATGAATAAAATTTTCTCATCATCTAAAAATAGACTTCCACCTAAAAATAGCTTGAGGATCCATCCTAGTGAAGGTGCATAATTTTCACTAGGATCTTCTTGTTGAATCTCAACACTCCCTCTCAACAAGAAAGGGATTATCCTTCACCCCAATCCTGTCTCTATGGTATTCAAATTTTCTCTTGGTGAGTGCCTTCGTCAGAATGTATGCATCCTGATCTTCCATAGGAATGTACTGAAGCAACATGATCTTTCGCTGCACACAATATCTAATATGATGATACCATATATCTATATTCTTAGATCTATCATGAAACACAAGATTAATCGAGAGTTTAATGCAACTCTGATTATCACAATGAATCACTGTCAGATCTGAATGAGAACTAAACCAACCAACCAAGATCTTTCCCATACAGATAGCCTCACATGCAGCTTGACTTGCTACCATGTATTCCTCTTCCTATGAACTGAGTGCCACGGATCTCTTCTTCCTGCTGTACCAAGAAACAACTGTAGATCCGATACTAAAGATCCCCCTTGATGTGCTCTTTATGTCCATTGGGCTGCCCACCCAATCTGCATCCGTGAAGCCATGCAACTTCACCTCATTCGTATGTTTGTACCATAATTCATACTCAGATGTGCCCCTCAGGTATCTTAGGACATGTTTACCCGCCTTCCAAAGGAGCTTGGTAGGTTTAAACATCGCTTGACTCAACTGGTTAAACACATATCAAATGTTCGGTCTCGTGTTCACTAGATACATTAGCGAACCCACTAACTGTTGATAGACAGTATCATCCACTAGCTCTCCAGAAGTAGAATCCTCTTTCCTCCAATTTCCTGGAAGAGGAGTATCCATGGGTTTGAATCCCTCCATGTGAAACTTGCCTAGTATCTCCCTTGCATACTTGCCTTGAGACAAAAACATTTCACCATCTCGTTGCCATATTTCCAAGGAAATAATGAAGGATGCCCATATCCTTCATCTCGAACTCCTTTGCAAGGTCCTCCTTGCATGAGTGTATTAGCTGCCCATCACCAGTCAGTTTTAAATCATCAACATAAAGAACAATGATTAAAATATTACCCTTGTAGATCCATCTCGAACCTACCACTGATTTGTCAGCTAATCTTGGGACAATTTCCCATGCATTATTTTTGACAATGGAGTCCTACTCCTTCACCATTGCATCAACCCAAGTGGGATCCTGCACTGCTTCCTGAAAGGAATATGGTTCACTCACAATACATTTTCTCATGAGATCCATGTATCTATTCAATCGATCAGGAGACTATCTCTGTCTACGTTGTGAAGTAGGGGCTCCTACATTCCGTGCAACATCTAGTCTCAATATATCAGCTTCTGTGGTGCACTTTCTTCCATTTCTGATGGATGGCTCTACATGAGTGGCTTCCTCCACTCCATGAACCTCCTCATGTGGCTGATCCACATCTTGAGACTCATCTTTGGGAAACAACAGTTCCTCCTTTGCATGTAAGTCTAGCTCCCTCTCAAGCGACAACTGCATGGATTTCCCCTCATCGAATTTTATATATCGTCGCATAACAATCATCTTATTGTTAGGAAAATACACACGATAATTATGGGGTGTTTTTTTGTACCCCACAAATATCCCAACTTCAGCAGTCAACTCCAACTTCTTCCTAGTGTTCTTGGTCACATGCACATAAACAAATGAGCCAAAAATCTTAAAATGAGAAACATCAGGTTTCTTACCAGCGAAATCTTATTCAGGTGTACTCATGCTAGGTACTCTATCAGGACAATGGTTTTTCACATAAACTGCAATGTTGCATGCTTCCTCCCACAAATGCATTGGTAGGCCCTGATCATGCAACATTGCTCGTGTTGCACCCACAATTGTTCTTTTCTTCCTCTCTCTGACCCCATTTTTTTGTGGGTTATGAGGCGCTATGAGTTCTCTTAGAACTCCTTCTTTGCTGTAGAAGTATTCAAATTCATTAGATATGTATTCTCCACCCTTGTCGATCCTCAGAGCCTTCACTTGCTTCCCCGACTCTTTCTCCACCAATGATTTAAACTCACAGAACTTTGAGAATGTTTGATCCTTCTTCTACATGAAGAAGATCCAACATTTACGAGAAAAGTCATCAACAAAAATAACATAATACTTATGTTTTTCTGTTGAAGCAACCAAGAATGGTCAGCACATGTCTATGTGAATTCTCTCTAGGATCACCGAAGCACGGTTCTCCTTTTCATGAAAGGTGGACTTTACAAACTTCCCCATGGTGCAACCCTTGCATTGATCTAAATGAGCAAGTGTTTCCATTGGAAGTCCAGTATATATTTGTTGTATGATTTTCAAGGCTCCATGATGAAGATGGCCCAATCGCCTGTGCCATAATTCTCCCTCATCCTGACTCACAACTTTTTCTACCATGCCCATCATGGAAGCACAACCATCTACCTCCAACCTCTATATATTCTTAACTCGAATCCCTATCTTCTTGATTTGACTCGTTATTTTATGTCGCAGGAAGGCTTGTCCATCATTGAAAACAACATCATAGCCTCTGTCCTCCAACATTGCTACCGAGACCAAGTTTTTCTTCAGACCTAGAAAATGCATAAAATATTTCAATTGAAATGGTTTACCTGAATCCATATGAAAGGTAATGGTACCAATGCTAGTCACACTATATCGTCCATCGTCGCCCATCTCTATATGCATTTTGAGATCTCTCTCCTCCAAGTCACTGAAAATATCCTTATCTCCCGTCATGTGGAAGGAAGCACCACTATCCAAATACCACACTGATCCCAATGCACTTGACGCCATGCATGCGATCGAGGAGAAGTCAAGTTCAAATTTTGAGGCAAGGGCCTCACCAGCTGCAGCTCCAACAACCTTCTTATTCTTCTTCTTCTGCGGATAGTTAGTAGTGAGATGCCCATGTTCGTGACAGTAAAAACACTTCACTTTGGACAAATCCAACTTCTTTCCTTTAGACTTGGATTTTGAATGGAATTTCTTCCCCTTCCCTTCCCTTGCCTTGGAATCCAAAGAATAATCCTCTTCATCATCATTCTTTGAGGAAGATCCATCTCTGGTGTTCTGCCTGAACTCCTCCTACACCAAATATGACCATAGTCGTTCCCAATCTAACAATTTTTCCCTTCCATTAACAAAGTCTTGATAACTGTGCCAATTCTTGGGAAGTCCTAGGAGATCCAAGCTCACCAAATAATCATCAATAACTGTTAGTCCTAGGAGAAATTCAATTCTTTTTAACCACAATATGCAAGTTTTATATCAATGTAGCATTATCATCCAATATTTTCAAAGTAAATAAACAATGAACAAATGAGAAATCATACACATACATAGTACGCCGATGTTTTTACGTGGAAAACCAAAGTAGGAGAAAACCATGGAATGCTTTTTCTTATATGTCTTTAATAATTACAGTCATTGGAAGCACCAACTTCCCTTTTTTTCTAGCTACAATTGGAAGGAGGCTCCAACCCCCTAATTTCTCAGGCTACAACCTGAGGGAAGCTTCAACTCCCTAATTCTCTGGATACAACTAGAAGGAGGCTACGACCCCCTATTTTATCTAGATACAACTGAAAGGTGGCTACAACCACATGTCCTTGCCCTGTCCAACTACCTTTATGTAGAAGTAGAATGATGGAACCACTGTCACACTATCACTGTGATATATACTACTGTAAACCTGTAAAAATCAACCTGTACCAATAACCCGAATCATGCATAAACATGTACCTCAAACTGTAATCAACCTGTACCATAAACAAGGGCATCAACCATGAACCAACCTGTAATCAACCTATACCATAAACAAGTGCATCAACCATGCACTAACCTATACCTCAACTTGTAATCAATCTGTACCATAAACAAGGGCATCAACCATGCACCAACCTGTACCAAAAACCATGTAATCAACCTTTACCATAAACAAGTGCATCGACCATGCACCAACCTTTACCTCAACCTGTACCATGAACAAGTGCATCAACCATGCACCAAACCTGTACAAATAACATGTCCAAACAACCTATCACAACAACCTGTATCATCAATCTTATCAACCAAATCAAATCTACTCACCAAGATCAATCACCAAGAAAAATCTCAAATATGTGCATCAACCAAGCATAACACAACAACTCATAATCATCACCTGTGATTCTAATAATATACCAATAAAAGTATGCTACATCATCCATAAACCATGTGTCAACAATACTACTAAGAAGTTCCTCCAACCATGTACCAAGTATGTACCAATCATGTATCAACTACTCATCAAGAAGTACCAACATCATCAACTATACACCTCATGTATGTGCCAAATCATCAACTACTTATCTCAACCATGTACCCAACATGTACCTCAACCAAAATCCCTTATCAATTTCATCATCCAAATCTGGTTTTTGACTCTGTAATAGACCTAGTGTATAAGATCACATACCTGCAAACCTTTCTTAACTTTAACAACAAGAGACTAGTATTTTCATCAAACTTTACTTTAGTCTCACATGACTAGTTTTGGATTAGTCAACAAGCCTAACTTGAAATAATCATAACTATGTACCTATAATGAATAAAGATCTGAAAATAGTACACAATGTTCTTCAGTGTGTTTTATGCAAAAATGACATACTTTGTTGAATTATGGATTATTCTAGAGAGCGAACTTGTAGAGAGTGCCCCACACAAAATATTGGTTTCATGGATCTGAAACTTGTACACATAATACTACCAACTTTACTCTAACCAATACATTTGGTCTTACTAAATTTGGATCTGTTATGAAGACATTGTGACGTTTTTACCAGAAACATTTTTTTTTAGATTAGTTTTAGGACTAGCCACAAACCCTATTTTCCACAGAGAGTAACTAAAAAAATACAACGACCCACAAGATGAAATATGTACCATAGCTACTTGGATATGTTTCCTCAACAACCTCCCAATTTCATGGTCTGAATTATTCTGGAAAAAAGGTTATTGCGAAAATGGTGATATGACTTGTAAATAACATACCTTAGAAAGCATCATCAAAAGAATTTATCCTCCCTTGAATTTCGGCCTTCTTTACTTCACCTTCCCTCTGAAATTCAGCTTAGATATCCTTTGGTTACCTCAGTCACTTGTATATATTCAATATTCTCAAGTGTGAGTAAAATGAGAGAGACTGGCCTCTTATTTATGCTTTCATGTAGCTTCCTCAAGGGGTTACCTTTTAACCACCTTAACCCACTTTCCTTATTTTAGGGTTAACCCACTTCTAACCACTTGTCAACTTAGTAATTTCTCCATTAACATTATTATTTAAATAATTTCTTTTGTATTCACTTTGACTTATAGTACGCTCATCACTTCACTTTATTATTTATATTCTAAAATCTCTTAAACAACTTTGACTACTTTGACCTTTTGGGGCTTCTAGATGACTCATGAGGGTTCTCCAACTTCACATGGCCATAACTATATAACCGTGAGGATTTATGTGGTGTTCCACATACCAATGGAAATGGCATGAAATGTACTATCCATATAGAATATTCTTACCTACAAATATATCAAAACTCATACCATTATCCATCAAACAAACTTGGGTCCATCACCCAAACCTTTCTCCAACTTCACATGGCCATAACTCTCTAACCATGAGGAGTTATGTGATGTTACACATACCATTGGAAATGACATGACATGTGATATTCATATGGAATAGTCGTACCTGCAAATATGTCAAAACTCATATCATTATCCATCAAAAAAACTTGGGTCCATTACCCAAACCATTGTGCTACCGAAATTCGCTACCGGACTTTCATCAAGGGTTGACATCAATGACAACCAACCCAATTAATAAATAATTGGGTATATACAAAATATCATGGACTTGGATGTGACCCCAATTGTTTTCACTAACATTGGCATGAACACAAAAATATCTTTGGAAAGACTTGAATCCCAATGGGAGAATATTAATTATCCGACAAATCATTGCTAACACAAGATGAGATCCAGTATATTTCTTATTAAATTTGAGAAATTTATTGTGAACAACAATTACTAGCTAGAAAAAGTTCAAAGACTTGGCTATATACAAAAGGAATCAAAACTTCAAATTGAAAACCAACCTACCCTCTAAATGAAATATCTCTTACTATCATTTATCTGAAATATATTACTGTAACATATACAAAGGGTGAAAAAAGGGGACTAATTATACTAGAGAACATGGCGAAAATCTAAAATGGGGGAAAGAAGTGGTATGCAAGAGGTGTAATACTCATGAAACACCCCAATTCCAAGAGAGGTAAAACTCAAGTTCTAAAAGAAACAACCAATTTATGGGACAAAAGAAACAATATGAGCACACCCGGAATTTTCAACATCTCAACAATTCTATGGTGGTCATATTTGTTGTAACATTTTTTTATTTATTGTTATATAATAAGTGATTGAGGATATCCAAAGGAGTTAAATCTACTTTGCATTTGCAGGAAAATTAAATCATGTGTGTGTGCACACACATTCAATTCGGTCTAGCTCGATGGTTTGGGAGGAGAAACTTTATCCTTCCCACCTGGGCTTAAATCCAGACACATGCATACACACGCATTCAATTAGGTCTAGTTCGGTGATTTGGGAGGATAAATTTAATTCTCCCCATCCGGGCTCAAATATCGCTTGTGACACATTCCATTAGTTGTGAGCCAATTATTGTTGAATATGTAAACCATGAGAAATATATATTCTCTCTTATGGGTAGGAAGGTGATATATATATATATATATTCATTTTCCTAATAAGTTCAGAAAAATCAGCTTTAAATTTTAGCAGAGGCGCAAAATGATTTGGAACACATTTGGAGGGATGTTAAATATGGAAGAATAGTTTAAATTGACTAGAAGGAGTTTTAGAATAATGATGATGGAAAGAAATCAAATATCAATGGTTACGATTCCGATCGGGATAGATCAACGGTTGGTGTGCATTGCAGCCCTGGAAAGTGCACAGAGGTTAATTCCATAAATTGATTTTGAAATGGAAACCATGGGTTTTGAATGTAAAGACGTGTCAATATGGGGACGATTGTGGAGAAGAAATTGGTTTACATTGAAACCGTTGATCCCTCGCTCTGAAAAGTTGAATATTATAAATTTGATGTGAGTTTTATTTTTGTTTATCCTTGTCAAAGTAGGAACTAATATTGGAGTTGTTGCAACTGTCACCTTCGACCAAATTTAGAATTCTAAGCACCATTATAATTGCCATTACCAGGTATTTTTTCTTGCTTCCATGGATCCCATCGTGCTCGAAGTATCTGAACAAATCCCATAAAATAATGAATAAGCCTTAATGGACAGAGATAATGATGTGTGTGACCCTAAATTCATTTTTTCCCCTATTTATCAATTAATAAGTAACTTAGCTGATGTTAGAGGGAAAGGTTTGCCATTTTTGGAGTCTATCCAAGATTCTCTCATTCCATATGCAACCGAATTGTGTTTTCAATTTCCTGAATTTATAGGATAGTGTGTCGAGCAATACTCAGAGTTAGAAAGAGTTGTAATTGATAAAAAGGGGTCTAAAGTCTTGTGTAAAATTGATGTTGTGTCAGTCAGGAAGTCATTAAAAATTACTAAGTATTTCTCTGAGAATTCTTAACCTTTTGATGACGAATAAATGATTAGAGTCTATAGGGAGTGTCAACCAGAGATTAAAACTCCATTTTTAAGAATGATTATCAAGATTGATTAGTTCCCACAAATTTTGTCTTTGCCCTTAAGAAACGATATCATGGTCAATGAGGTTCAATGTATCTTCTCTTTGTTAAGTCAGGTTTTAGGTCTTAATAATGATAGATTCGTAGTTGAGGTCATGTTAGGTTTCCTGTTCAAATTCTTCCAGTCAAAGTCAGGTCAAGTTGTTTGCATTAATTTTGATGAGTTCCTAGATGATACCATCCACAAACAACTAGTGAACTTCCACTGTCTTAGACACTTCATATACTGTACATATGTGATGAAGATTTTTCTCACCGGCAACAATGCAGAGATCCCTGAAGAAGAATCAATATATATTGAAAGAAACATGATGAATTCAATAATTTTTATCAATAAAGTCATGTCAAAGGCCCACCAGATGATTTTCAATGTTAAACTTCCCAGAGTTAGTGAAGAAATGAGAATTCACCTACAGAATCCAGAAGATAGAGTAGGAGAATGGACCCTTTTCATAAATTCTACAGTAATATGGGTATATGGATTTCATGAGTTTCATTATTTTTTGCCCATCTTTTTTACCCCTATAATTTTTTCTCTAGAGTTCATAAGACATAAAATCATCTCCGAAACTGAAAATTTCATCAAATATCATAGAACTAGAAACATAAAGTTTCCTTGTGTGATTGGCCCATTCATTGTAAAATCCAAAACATGTATAGCACAGGTTGAGGAAAAGGTCAAAGTTTTTTTTTTTTGCACAAATTCCAGGTAAAAAATATGATCCTCGCCAGATCATATCTAGAAGGAGGCAAATGAACAAAAATGCTCCATATGAGGATGAGCCTATTGAAGGCCTGGAGAATTTTCTAAATCTTCAAGAATGCATGGATGTTGAATCCCTTGTACAAAAGGCACAAACACGATAGAGTATTCAAAAGGTCGTAATTAAGGTTCCAAAATCTAGTACACAGAGTAAGAGGATTGTTTCAAAGGCAATGGACATAGACCCTGAAGACATTTCCAGAAAGAAAATGAAAACCATCTAGACAAAGCAGTATGTAGACTTGGAGGATGAAGGGCCTAAAGAACAAACAGGTTTAGACATGGTGGAGAGTGGCACAAGTGTAATTGAATCCATATTTGATCAATTGGAAAGTGAAGGTAGTTCAAGAGCCTTCCATAGCCAAAAATACTATTTTTCTCAGGCCTCAAAGGAAGCCTACCAGTCAAAGGAAGATTTATCTAAATGGTATGCAGAAAAAATAAAGGAATCACTAAGTGAGATCATGAATCTAATGCCTGAGGTAAATAAATATTCCCAACACAAGTCTTCATTATTCATAGTCAGAGACATAGAAAGGAAAACATCTAACATTTCCATAGCAGAAGAATATAAGGTCTATGAGATAAAAATAAAGTATGATAATATCAGTTCCCCAGATAAGGTTCAATTACACAAGCAGACTAGTGACCTGCTATATTCAAATTATTTAAATTTCAATTTGAAAAATGAAAAATTAACATCACTAGCTACCAAGCTTGAAGGTCAGCTCAAGCAGGAAAAAGAAACAAGTAAATCATGGCAGATTCAAATAAAGAAACTTGAACTAATGGCCCCGAAGCAATGAAATCCTTGTTGGATGAGAAAGACAAAGTGATTCTCAGCCTGAAGAAAAAGTTGAAAATGCCTTGTACAAAGCATCCACAGACTGCGGAACTTGCAACATTGGAACAAGAAAAGGAAGCTTTCAAGAAGCAATCACTAGATTTTCAGGCTAAATTTATGCAACTAGAAAAGGAAAAATTAGAATGGTCAAAAGAAAATACAGAAATGGCAACTAGAGTCATAGCTTTGTCTTCTGTTGTACCCTTTGTTACACCCTCTTCTACTGAAATAAAATCAGGCACTGAAGACATTGTCTAGGAAATGTTTCAAGTTAGCTTAAAAGATGGGGAAATAAAATAATTGAAAGAGAATATCAAGAAAATTGTACAAGAGGCACAGAAAAGGGATGAAAGTGCATCACAACTTAAAAAGGAAAATGCAGTCCTTCATGAAAAGGTGAATAAGATAAACACTTGGATTAAAGGAAAATTTTTATTACAAGGAGCCAAGCACATCATCTGGGACTCCATATCAGTTGAGGTACAAAACTCAGGACATATCTAATTTTTTTTAATGATGAGGACGACATTGTTGTTTTGGCTAAATAAAGATGCAAAGTTATTAATGAAACTTTATCAAAAATACAAGAAAAATGGGCCCAAAACTCTATAAATCTTTTTAATACAGTGCCTTCATCAAGTTTGCAGACAATTGGGGTCAAAGATAGAACTGCTTTGATAATATGGGCTATAAGAATCATAATAAAGCACAACCTCTCGAATTCAGTCCAGAATAAAACAACCCAATTGGAAAAGAGTGTTCAGGATTTTAAGGATTTGTTTGAAGAACTATTTATCAAAGGTCTTCCATCATTCTAGGATGGAAAGGCAAATTTACATGATCAGGAAGCCTACAATGCACTCTTGACACAAGCGAGGATGGATCACTCTAGGTTTGAAGACTTAGATGAAGTTTTAAAGGGGGAAACTATGGTAGAAATGTTAGCCATAGATTTTGAAATTTTGAATAAATTTAAGATGATAAAATTAGGCTTTCCTATCACGTCGTATGCCTCTTGCATTGATTTGGAAATTTTAATAAAATAAATGATGGCTTATGATATTCCTTCTGAATTACAATGGAAGGAAATAGTAATATTGGGTAAAACTAAATGTAATTTTCCAGGTCCTAGTAAATGACCATCCAACTATCAACAGAGTATGGGTCCAGACATCAGCCAATCATATTAAGACACTACCAAGGTCAAAGGGGTGAAGATAAGGATAAAGCTGCTGAAATATCTCAAGGATCCTGATTTTCTAAACTACTACTTTTTTATAAATATTGCAACACATAATGTACAAAGGGTGGGAGAAAGTTTGATGAATTGAGTATTCTCATATTCTTTGTACTGTAATATTTTCCTGAAGAATTAATAAAGTTGGGTGATCCAAGGCTTCTGGAATCTAGTCTTGCTTCATAGATTCATGTGTCAGTGACTGTGTAGCATGTTCACTTTAGTGTATGTTCTTCTTTCAGTTTATTGCTATATTTACATATCTGAATGATATTCAATTAAAATATTGTTTCAGAATTCATCATGTTGATGCTCTGTCACATAGTTTAGAATATCAATGGTGTTTTCTTTTGCTAAAACAGTTTAAGAAATTTCAAAATCCATTTTCTTAAAGTGTTGATTTATGTTGTGTTTTTGTCCTTTCTACTACAACGACATTTAAATTAAACCAACACACAGTTGGTGTCTATCTTTCCTCTGAAGTCTTTTCCCATTAATTTACAGATTACCCACATATTCATAAGCTTCAACCTTTTGATGCCATGCCCAATGGATTTCTCACAGTATTAAACATCAAATACCATCCAAAAATTTATTGACAATCCAAGGACCTAACCTCAAGAAACAAAAATCAAATCATTCCTTTCAGTGACTGATTTGGGAGAAAGCCCTCTCTGAGACTGGAAGGGTTAGACTCCAGTTTCTAAAGTTGGTTTGTGGTTACCTCTAGGTTTATTTTCTTAGCCTAAATAAATTATAGAGTGATAACATAATTGAAGGATAAATTATATTGCTTTTCAATGCAATTCACATTGCATCCAAATGCTTAATGCTTTTATGTCAATATGTCAGGAATTTTGGAAAAACAATTCCATTTTAATTGCCCTACACGTTCACTGAGGTTTTCATGCATTTGTGTTTGTAACTTTGTATATCTTTTGTGACTGAAGCATATCGTAACCATGACAAAGAAAAATAATATAAATATAGAATGAAAAAAATTGAAGCCACAACATACAATTTCAGAGTATTCTCTTACTATATTGCATAGGGTTCACTCCATAGTTATGATTTCCACTTAATGTGGCTATCTTTTAACATTTAAGGTGTCGGGACTCACTGAAAATGGATTCTTCCACTTATATTTTGTATGTTTCAACAAAGTCCTTCCCAAAGGTTCCATCTTATTTTGATCTTTGGATATATGTGGTCAAGATTTCCAACATTGGTTCAATATAATTTTTGAGATAAGCCCTGTGGAAGTTAGGGTTCCTTAATGCTCCTGAAGTCAGTTTCAAATGGGTCAGTTTGGTATTTTCTCTATAACTTATTTTCTAGGATGTTTCATACCATGAAATTTTGAGGAGATGGAGGAAAAAACTTTGGGTACAATTTGGTTCACTATAATTCATGAGATATGCCTTGTGGAAGTTAGGGTT
Source organism: Picea engelmannii (assembly GCA_009831015.1). NCBI lineage: Eukaryota > Viridiplantae > Streptophyta > Pinopsida > Pinales > Pinaceae > Picea > Picea engelmannii. Next base: position 46,314 of record ML818177.1, read on the forward strand.
TATTAATAGTTCTAAAATCAGTTTCAAACAGGTCAATTTGGAATTTTCGCTATAACTTCTTTTCTGGGACTTTTAAGACTATGAAATTTCTAGGAGATCTCAAGAGACATACAAAAGTACCTTAGGTAAAAATTTCAGAATTTGGTTCGTTATACCTTCTGAGATATACCCTATGGAATTTATGGTTTCTAAATGGTCTTGAAATAAGTTTCAAATAGGTCAACTTGGAATTTTATTTATAACGTTTTTTCTGGGAATTTTTAGACTGTGAAATTTTCAAGGATCTTAGGAGACATACCGAAGTACCTCAAGTAAAAAATTTAGAATACCATTTCAAAAATTGGATACATGCCATGTTGTACAAGTTCATTCTTGGGAAGAGGCCAAAAATAACAAGCTTTGAAAAGTTACCATAAATTTCATTTGGAAATTCAAATTTTGGTTATAC
>ML818177.1:48234-59549 GCA_009831015.1 Picea engelmannii
ATCATTTGATGGGATTTAAAATTTATTCGATTTATCTCTTTCTCTTATGATTTTTAATGTTTTATGTCTATCTACTATAGAAAGAAGTAAAGTAGAATGAAATTCCAAAGATTCTTCCTAGAGGATAGCCTCCCGAGACAACAGGTAAAAGTAATTCACAGTGTTAAGTTCTCTAAGAACTAAGTCTAACAAGAAGCCTTATTGTTTTATTACTTTTAGAGAAAAAAATAAGTATAAAAGAGGGATAACGATTCTTCTTCAAAAGATAAAAAAGGTTTCAATTCAGCTTGGCATTTTCACGATAACTTATTTTTTGGGATGTTTCATATCGTAAAATTTTGAGACGAAGGTGAGATATCTGGAAACATGTGATAAAACTTTCAGAAATTGGTTTCTATACTTTCCGAGATATTCCCTGTGGAAGTTAGCGAATATCTCAGAAAGTATAGCAAACCAATTTCTGAAAGTTTTATCACATGTTTCCAGATATCTCACCTTCATCTCAAAATTTTACGATATGAAACATCCCAGAAAATAAGTTATCGTGAAAATGCCAAGTTGAATTGAAACTTTTTTCGCAACTCTCCCCTTTCAGAATGATATTCAATCTTTGCTCATCTTTGTTTTGTGGAGATGTGGACTGGTGGTTTTGGAACAACCTACTTGTCATTCTTCAATCAACCCGACGCTGACACGTACTCCTCAATGGAAACCGTGGTTTGGATTGCGAGACCACACTTCAGAATTGTCCCCCACGCAACTTCAAATTCCGCAATTCTTTCTGGCTATCGATTCTGATGGATCATGATAAAAGTTACTAGTGCCCACTCTAATTTATTTCTTCGCCAAATTTAACTGCTTTGTGCCTTTTTTAACCTTTGATTCAATATATATATATATATATTTCGTCGCTCTTGTGACCACACAAATCGTGAATAGTCTATCGTGTGACGCTCTTCCTAAGTTGTTGTTCTTGCGACAATTTTCCTCGGTTGTCTTTCTTGCGACGATCTTCCTCGGTTGTCGTTCTTGCGATGATTGTACTAGGTCATCTCTCTTGTGACGATTGTCCTAGGTTGTCTCTCTTGCGACGATCTTCCTCAGTTGTCATTCTTGTGACGAGTGTCCTAGGTCATATCTCTTGTGACGAATATGTAGGTCATCTCTCTTGCGACGACTTATGTAGGTCATCTCTCTTGCGATGAACTTTGTAGGTCGTCTCTCTTGCGACGTTATTTTAGGTTCGCCACACATTCGACAAGATATGATGCGACGTTTGAGGGTCCCAAGATTCACCGCACTCTCCACAACATAACGTCACAAGAGCGTCGAAATGGTCGTCACAAAATGACCCAAATTTACTAGTGTGAGTTGAAAGAATTCCTTGGCATTTTTTGTTACTATCAGAGGTTTGTCAAAGGATTCTCCCAACTTTGCACATCCTTGACAGATTTGACCAGGAAAGGCGCATTTATATGGAATCAAGAGGCACAAATGACATTTGATAAAATGAAGAAGGTAATGAACACTTGTACGGTCCTCTCTCTACCATATTTCTCGCATCCCTTCATATTGGAGTGTGATGCCTTAGGTGAGGGAATTGGAGCAATACTTATGCAGAATAGGCACCCCATTACCTATGAGAGCCAAAGACTGATGGGGCATGAACTTTTATACACTATTTATGACAAAGAGATGTTATTTATTATGCATGCGGTGGCTAAATTAAGAAAATACTTAGTTGGGGAGAAATTTGTTGTGAGGACATATCACAATAGTCTCAAGTAATTTTTGGACCAAAAGGACCTAAATGAAAGACAACAAAAATGGGTTAGCAATATCCAAGCTTATGACTTTGACATTGAATTTGTCAAGGGAAAAAACAATGTGGTGACTAATGCTTTATCCAAGAGGCCTTCAATATATGCTATGACAAATATTTTAGTTGATTGGAAAGCACATGTTTTGGTGGAATATTCTAAAAACAGTTTTTCTTGTGAGTTGATGGATGGGAAGGTACAGGATGATAACTTCAGGATTGTGGATGACATAATATACTACATGGGATGAATCTTCTTGGTTCCCAAATCAACATTCAAAACAAGAGTATTGCAGGCATGTCATGATTCACCATTAACATCGCATCATGGGTTTTTCAAAACACACATGCAGGTAAGGGAAAGATTCACATGGAGGGGCATGAAAGAAAATGTGATGCACCATATTAGGGAATGTTCCACTTTTCAGGATAATAAGGATGAACACACTTATCTAGAAAGTCTATTACAACCCCTCACTATTTTAGAGCATAAATGGGAGAGTATATCGATGGATTTTATCATGGGATTGCCCAAGGTCCAGGGTAAGGATTGCATCTTCGTGGTTGTGGACAGATTAACCAAGTTTTCCCATTTCTTTTCCATTTCCACAGATTAACATGCTTCACAGGTTGCATATATGTTCTTCAAAGAGATCTTTAGGTTGCATGGTTTACCCAAAACCATAGTGAGTGATAGGGACAACAGGTTCATGAGCACTTTTTGGCATGAGATATTCAGGTTGGCAGGTACGAAATTGACCCCTAGTACTAGCTATCATCCTCAAAATGATGTCCAAATTGAGATAGTCAACAAGTGGGTTGAAGGATACCTTCAGAATTATGTTTTAGGACAACAAAAGACATGGGCTAAGTGGCTACATTTGGGTGAGTATTGTTAAAACACCACCTAACACATGTCTATTGGTATGTCACCTTTCAAGGCCTTATACAATTATGATCCACTCACCTTTGTGGAGATTGTATTTGGTTTTAGTAGAGCTCCAATAGTACAGGATTGGATCCAATAGAGCTAGGATATACTCATAGAGCTTAAGGACCACCTGCAAAGGGCACAAAATCAACAAAAGGTACAAGCAGACAAACACAGAGTGGAGAGCACATTTGAGGTTGGTGACCTTGTATACTTAAGTCTCCAACATTAAAGACAGGCATATATAAAGAGTAATGATGTTGGAAGATTGGTTGTTGTCATTGATGTCAACCATAGTCATTGGTTGTAGTCATTGATGTCAACCCTAGCCATTGGATTTTGGACCCCACAGTTGATCGAAGAAGATAGACATGAAAGAGATTACACATGCAGATACAACACCCATGGATGGATAGTATAATTCATGTCACTTACGATGGTATGTGTCATGTCACATGGATCCTTGCGATTGAGGAGAAATGAATTTTGAAGATGACAATGTGAATTGAAGCAGAAACTACATGTCTTCCCTAATGTTAAAAGAAAGTGACATAAATGGTATAAATACATCTCATTATATATTCATTTTTCAACACACACAAGTTTATTAATCAACAAGGAGATATAATTCTAATTTCTAAGGAAATCTGAAGTAAATAAGGTCTAATTTCAAGGGAGGATGAAGTCTTTTGTTGATGTGTTCTAAGGTATGTTATTTACAATTCGTATTACCATTTTTTCTATAACTTTGCTTCTAGAACGATTCATATGGTGAAATTCAGAGACTATTAAGAAGACATATCTAGGTACCTGTGGTAAAAAAATCATCTCTTTATTTGCTACAATTTTGGAGATACACTATGTGGAAGATAGGGTTTTTTACTAGTCCTGAAGCTCATCATAAACATTTGTTCTTGGTAAAACAGTCATAACATATTCATACATAATCCAAATGAAGTGATACCAATTTCATTGGAAAGAGTATGGGTTTTATTTTCCTATGTACTAATTTCAGAATCTGATGTTAAATATTGAGCGTGGGGCATGTTGTACAAGTTTTCTCTCTTGAATAAACCAGAATTGAATAAGGTCTACCATTTTCTCTATAACTCCTTTTCTGCGAGGATTCAAGGAGTGAAACTTGGAGGAGATTCAGAGAATACATTGAGTAATATCATATAAAGGATCAACGTATTCCAAGAAGTGAAGAATTGTAGAAGTTGAAGAAGTCTCAGGAAGCATTATCACGTTCTATGTGATGGTTGGTTGATGGTAATAATTTAATGTAAAGTTTTATTATCTCTCATATATTGTTGGGTGGAAGGAAGGGGCAAGGATGGAGAGGTCAACCCTCTCTTGATATTGGAGGATTGTATATTCCTTTTGGAGGTTTATCCCTACCTTTATATTTGGAAGCTTTATCTACCTTTGGAATTCATTACTTCCTTTGAACTATAATACATGATTACTTCATATATACTGTGCATGGTGTATTGGTGTATCTCTTATAGTATTTTTCATTTTTAATTGGATAGTGTTCATTGTTGATTGGATATAAATTGAATAAATGATTTGATTGAAGTACAAGTTCAAAAATAATAATTTCTCTAAATATTGATTCACGCCCCTCTCATTATTTCCAACAAATGGTGCATAAAAGATTCAGCCTCGCTTCTTTGGGTCATACAAGGTAAAAAGAAAGGTAGGGGTCATGGCATATGAGCTTGATCTACCCCCAAGAAGCAAGATACACAATGTATTTCATGTATCTTGTTTAAAAAGAGCCATATGAAAACACATCATTCCTATTGAGGAACTACCTCTCTTGGATGAGGATGGGTAGTTGATACTTATACCAAAGGAAGTGTTAGAAGTAAGAGAGAAGATTTTAAGGAAGAGGAACATCAGGGAGTACTTTATCAAATGGAAGGATCTACCTATAGAAGATGCTACTTGGGAGAATGAACAGGTTCTTCAGAAAGCAGGGTCAGAATATCTTGTGGGAAAGCAATTCCTAGTAGGGGAGACTGTAATGTCCCCCACCTTTTGATAAGAGGTTAGCATAGACTTAATAGTATAGTTTTCCCCACTAGGCTATAGCCTCATGAGTCATGGGGACTATGAGAACCCCAAAGTGTTCACTTAAGCACAATGTTATAATTTAAAAGTGACTTTGGGGAAAAAGGTAAAGTAAGTGGAGAAAAAGACCACATGAGGAAAAACAAAGAGTTAACCTTAGAAGGTGGTCAACTAACTCAACTGAGAAATAGAACATGGGTATAAAATAAAAAGGAGGGTGCCTCACTCATTATTCTGCATACTATTACTTTTTCATCTTGAGCTATAGAGCCAAAGACATTTTGAGGGTTTTGGGATAAAAAAACCCTAGAGATTATCTCGGTGGTGAAATATCCCACCTATCCTGGTCCAAGCTTGGTCACGGAGGTGTAATATTCCATCCCTACCATTCTACAACAACTACAGGTTACTCATCCAGTGGAGGAAGAGGTAATGCACAGTTCCTAGGAAGTTGTAGCAAGAGGGTGCACTAGTTGAAGGAGAAATATTCGATCTGAAGAGAGAAGAGGGTTTTGGGTGGCCAAAACCCATTGGGATATTATTGTTGGGCTTTGGGCACCTTTACTAGGCCATTTTGGAGGATCTTTTTTATTTGGAGCTTGGCACAATTTCTAGAAGAGGAGGGCGCATCAAGGAAACTAATCCATATGGGGTGTCATAACACCTTCATTCATCCCAATACTTTTCCCAGGGGTTTGTAATCCCAGAATATATTATTGTACCTATTTTGGAGGGTTTTGGATCCCTAAAAGAGGGAGGTTGAAATATGGATGAGATACAACCAAGGAGGGCGCATTGCATCAAGGAAACTCACTCATTTGGGGTGTCATAACACCTCCATTCAAACCAAGAGTTTTCCCAGGGGTTTTTAATACCTCGATCTACTATTCTATCAATTTTGGAGGGTTTTATAGGCCTAGAATATGGAGGCCAAAATATTGGTAAGCTACAACCACCGGGAAGTGTGCAACTTAGTTAGGGAGGAGGGTTTCAGTTGTTGAAGGGAAGGACATTAATCTGTATCTTCCTACAAGTGATTAGTTGGACTTTGGAGGCTTATATATTCTCACTTTTCCCCATTTGAGGGTTATCATCATTTTTGTTTCTATGTCACAGTTATACTGTTCCATATCTATAGATCTATTGTATCAGAATCTTCTACTATATAAATAAAGGTCAGATCTGAAGTTGTTTCTTTTGTATTGTATTGAATATCTTGTATCTTGTCACGGGATGTGTTATTTGTTTCATTCTTTCTACTTGCACACTGTAAATTCCACATAAGCTTCATAGCGCAAACCTTGAAGACATATCTGCAAAAAAACACACAAAAACTCAAAAAACTCAGCCTAAAACCTAAGTTTCCAAGCAAAGAACAGTTTGGGAACATTACTATGTTATATCTTAGACTGATTTAGATTTCATGATATATGCTTGGAAATTATGCCTTTTTCCCTGCTTCACCTTGGTGTTTGGAATTGTGCCCTAGTAAGTGGTTTTCCTTGGGGACGATTTTGCTACTAGGAAATCCCTTGAAGATCCATCATACCATTCTCAACCATACTTATCACTTTCCATCACTATTTCCCCCCATCTCCTTATCTCTTGGGATGTTAGGGTGTATTGACCCAAGAATGGGTTGTCCCTCACTCTATGGGAAGAAAGGGTTGAAGGCCTAGAGGGATTGGTGTTGGGTAAAAGATAAAATCCTATGTATGAACCTTCTAAATGCCTCACCCGGGGATCACCAAAGAAAGAAATGAAATGATTATATTTGAGAAAAAAAGGGGACCCACAAGAAATATGATTAAGAATGCTTAAAAGGTTAGTTAGAGGATAGGAGGTCTCATCATGAGCCTGCCTATCATGTCCATGAATATCTAGTGGTATGACATTACCATCATCTGGTCACCAAACCAGGGTAATGGCTCTTAGTTGCATGGCTAAGAGAAAGGGGGTCTCATCACGAGCCAACCTTATCATTTCTAGGACGTATTTGTGGGTGACATGGTCATTATCTAGACACCAAGCAAGGGTTTTTGCATTCAAATTATCCTTAAATTTATGAAATAAACAAAGAATGAAAAAGTAATGATCTTGGAAAAAGTGCATTGCAAACAAAGGTACCACAAACCCTCTACAAAGGCACCTATGAATGAGACACTACAACACCTTGTATGTCATGAACCCCATGCCCATTGATGATTTCTCAAAGATGCAATCCCTTAATGAATCACTCATTAAAGAGGATATCAAGTCATAACATCATGATAAGTGAATCCAATCAATAAATGAGCCATCTAAGCATGTGCAGGTACCACAAACCCTCTACAAAGGCACCTATGAATGAGACACTACACCACCTTGTATGTCATGAACCCCATGCCCATTGATGATTTCTCAAAGATGAAATCCCTTAATGAATCACTCATTAAAGAGGATATCAAGTCATAACATCATGATAAGTGAATCCAATCAATAAATGAGCAATCTAAGCATGTGCATCAAATATCACTTTATCAAACAATTAAATTCTCAAAGACACTATGCGACTTGTCAAGCTTGAATATGGGAGGGTTGACAAGGTGTCCTATTGGGTAGATATTTCCCTAGGTCAAGGAAAGTTTCCAAGAGATCCCTCTCTAAGCCATGCAAAGTGTATGAAGTGGTTGGGGTTAAGACTCAATGGGAATAGGGCTCATGACATACAAGGGGTTGTAGTGTCTCATTCATGGGTGCCTTTTTAGAGGGTGCGTGGTACCTTCATCCACAATGCACTTTTTCCAAGCCCATTAATTTCCATTCTTTTATTATTTCATAATTTTAAGGAGAGGTTGAAGGTCACTTCCCTGGCATGGTGACCAGATGATGGCAATGTCACCCACAAACACCTAGTGGAAATGAGAAGGTTGGCTCTTTTTGAGACCCCCTTTCTCTCATCCATGCAACTGAGAGCCATTACCCTGGTTTGGTGACCAGATGATGGAAATTTCATACCATTAGATATTCATGGACATGATAGTTCGGCTCGTGATGAGACCTCCTATCCTTCAACTAACCTTTTAAGTATATTTATTATATTGTGGGCTCCCTTTGCTCAAAGATAAGTGTTTCACTGCTTTCTTGGGTGATCCATGGGAGAAGCATTTGGAAGGTTTATACAAGGATTTTTTATTTTACCCAACATCAATCCCTCTGGGCCTTCAACCCTTTCTTCCCATAGAACTAGTGACAACCCCGTCTTGGGTCAATACACCCTAAAATCCCAAGAGATAAGGACATGAAGGGGAGGAAATCCTGTTGAATAGAGAAATCACAATCTCGATCATCCTAGAACTCTCTTCTGCAAGCATAGCCACAATACCGATCTATCCATATTTGGAGTAGACTAGCATATGTAGATGATGGCTCATCTTCATCCTCATCAACACAATCATTGCTCCTTGAATACTGATAAGATGTGAGATAACTCAAGAAGACCCCATGTTTCACCTGAGGGGAAGAAATGAGGTATGGGATGGGCTCAAATCTAAAAGAAGAAAAACACTACCTATTTGTCTATGAATCCTCGTGAGAATCCCCAAGATGAAAAAAATTCCTCTTCGTAGAGTGAACCTTGGATTTCCCCAGGATGGCTATGTCTTGGTAATCTTCCAAAATCAAGGGCGAACATGCCTGAAAATCCTCATAGAAAAAATATGCATCACCCTGAAGATGATGTAACAATTCATTCTCAAATGGATCGAGCAAATATGTGATCATGTCACCATCACCATCTGAAAATTCTAATTCATATATGCACAGAGACAAATTATTTTTTTTAGGGCTACCCTCAACGTCATAAGTGGGATCTCTGTCAAAGGTGAAAAGGCCCATGTCCCATCCACATTTTCCAATCTTTATGAAAGTGTCAATATGTTGATCAATTGTATCTGGGGGTTCTTTTAGTGACCCTTCACTTCCAGGATCATGGAACGGGTTGTCATCAATATCCTTGAAATGGTCATAACTCATAATGTTCTCTTCTTGATGTGTAGGAGGAATAGCAGCTTGGATATCTTCATATGGGTCATTAAGTGAAAGCACTTCATATTCATTAAATGCCTCTTGAGAATATTCAACATGATAAGATTCATCAGGATCTTCTTGGAATATTTCTTCATAATCATGTTTTTCAAGCATCTCTTCATCTGTGAGGGATTGGTCTTTGGCAGATTCATGCAATAATTCTTTTACTTGGTTCATCATCTCTTCAACGACTTTATTAGCAACTCTTTCCCTTTCCATCTGCAAAATTTCCTTCCATGAGAAATGGAAAGGTTTTGGTTGATTCCAAGGTGTCATAGTCCCATCGACTAGAAGAACACCTCATAGAAGTCTCCAGGGGAGAGAAAGGCTCATTAAAGGATGAAAAGTGAAAGCAGGGGAAAGGTAAGTAATGAAAAGGTGGGTTCGGGAAAAGTGGAGTCAACAGACAAACTTTGAAGAAGGTTTGTCAAAGGAAATGGGTAGGTTCTTGGAGTGGAGTTGCCAGGCAATCTCAGTGTGAAGGATTTGGGAAATAGACTTGCCAAAAGTGTCGTTTAGGGCACTAAGAGGATTCAAAATCCTCCCCAAAAACAACGCCAAAATGTTATAGTGAAAGTTGTAGGTTGGGAAAATCTTGACCCAACCAAAAGGAAAGTGATACAACTTGGAAATCCTACACTTAATGAAACCTCGATGTAGGTCCCGCACTTCAAGGGTGACTAGGTCACTCTAGGGAGGCGATCTTGGTGACCCTGGGGGAATTGAGATGGATGAAAGGGAATGAAGAGGAGTATCTCCCTAAAGGTGAATAAAGGAAGAGGAAAGTGTTGGATTATTGAGAGGGGGGGTGAATCAGTAATAGCATAATTATAATCATTTTTATTCAAATGTTATATCAATGTAGAATTATTATCCAATAATGAGTAGTAAGAAATAAACAATCACACACATACACAATACACCAGTGTTTTACGTGGAAACCCAAATCAGGAGAAAACCACAGAATGATTTTTCTTATATGTCTTGAAGAATTACATTCATTGGAAGCACCAACTTCCTTTGTTTTCCAGCTGCAACTGGAAGGAGGCTCCAACCCCCTAGTTTCTCAGGCTAGAACCCGAGGGAAGCTCCAACTCCCCAATTCTCTGGCTACAACCAGAAGGAGGCTACAACCCCCAATGTTCTCCAGATACAACTGGAAGGTGGCTACAACCACCTATCATTGCCCCGTCCTGCCACTCTGAAGTAGAAGTAGAATGATGGAACCACTGTCACACTATCACTATGAGATATACCATTGTAAACTTGTACCAATAAATCTGAACCATGCACCAACCTGTACCTCAACCTGTAATCAACCTATACCATAAACAAGTGCATAAACCATGCACCAACCTGTACCAATCATGTATCAACTACTCATCAAATATTACTCATCAATATGTACCAACATCATCAACTGTACACCTCATGTATGTGCACCTACTCATCAACTACTTGTCTCAACCATGTACTCAACATGTACCACAACCAAAATCCCTCACCAATTTCATCATCCAAATCTGATTTGTAGCTCTGTAATAGACCTTTTGTATATGATCACATTCCTACAAACCTTCCTTGACTTTAAAAACAAGAGACTAACATTTTCATCAAACTTTTCTTTAGTTTCACATGCCTAGTTTTGGATTAGTCAACAACCCTAAGTTGAAGTAATCATAACTTTGAACCTATAATGTATAAATATATGAAACTGATACACAATGTTCTTCAGTGTGTGTTATGTAATTTCTCCAAGTGTCACTACTTGGAACCTCTCAGAAAAGGATTTATAGCAAAAATGACATACCTTGTTGAATTCTGGCTTATTCTAGAGAGAGACCTTGTAGAGCGTGCCCCCCACAAAATATTTGATGAATTGATATGAAAATATTAAAAATATTACTAAATACTATACCCTAATAAACACATTTGGTCTCACTGAATTTGGATCTGTTATGAAAAATTTATGACGTTTTTTCCTGAAACACCTGATTTTGACTAGTTTTAGGACTGGCCACAAACCCTATTTTCCATGGAGTGTAACTCCCAAAATAAAACGACCCACAAGATAAATTTTTTACCACACTTACTTGTATATGTTTTCTCACTTGCATAGAAATTTCACAGTCTGAATCATTATAGAAAAAAAATTATAGCGAAAATGGTGAGATGACCTGTAAATAACATACCTTAGAAAGCACCATCAAAATAGTTTATCCTTCCTTGCATTTCAGCCTTCTTTTCTTCACCTTCACTCAGAATTTCGGTTTATATATCCTTGGTTACCTCAGACACATATATATATTCAATATTCTCAAGTGTTATTCAAATGAGAGAGCCTTGCCTCTTATTTATACTCTCCAAGTAGCTTCCTTAAAAACATCTTCTAGGTCACTTGGCCCACTTTCCTTATTT
>ML818177.1:59649-72020 GCA_009831015.1 Picea engelmannii
AAAATCCTTGACCTTTTCTTTGGGCCCCATGGTAGGAGCAAATAACTCAACCATTAATGCCCCAATAGTGGTTTACTCTCCAAACTTATCTAGAAAATCATTTTGAAACTTGGTCCAATTTGTTATAGATCTAACAAGTAGATTGAAATACCAAGTGGAGGCTCAGTTTTCAAAAGTATAAGGAAAAATGAAACATACCACATCCTCATTTTGTACATTCATTAACCTAATAGCAATAATAAACTTCTTAATATGATCTTCGGGGGATCCATATGTTTCTAGGTCATATTTCAGAAGTAATTTCTTTGGATGTTTGAGTAAGTGGTGTAACAGACTAGGTTATTCAAAGGCATACCTATCCAACCATAGTTGGTTATTATTGTCGTTATTATTTTCCATGTGGTTTGGTTCTTGGTCTAAGGCTTTTGACTTTGTATATGATTCTTCTTCTTTGGGTTATGAAAACCCCTGATTATTAGAATGATTGCTTGCAGGAGGAGTTATTGCAGGGGTATTAGGAATCAATCCAAAGGGATGATTAATTTATTGTAAGGCTAGATCCACTAGGTCTTCAACTATGCGTACTAATGTATGTTCTGATGTAAACACAATGGATTCGACAACTCCTCTCCTTCAAGTAAGAAAATGTGTTGTGGGAAGTGCCCCAATTTGTCTCGTGTATGCTCTAGTGATACACATGAAGGCATTTACTTCCTCATGGGATATTGCATATGGTATTTTAGGATAATATCCATAACTCTCCTCAACCTGAGGTGAAGTATTCTCAATGGGTATACCTTCAGGTCTTGGATTTTGTGTATGTGGGTTGTTTGTATGGATTTCCATGTATCGGCCCTTATTATAGTGCCAATTCTATTAAGGGGGATGGATTCCAAATACTCAACAGTAGGGATTAAACCCAAGGATATGTCCCAATTATACTTGTTCCTATTTGGTGTGGAATAATCCTCCATGTTAATGGTACGATAATCATTTGATGGGATTTAAAATTTATTCGATTTATCTCTTTCTCTTATGATTTTTAATGTTTTATGTCTATCTACTATAGAAAGAAGTAAAGTAGAATGAAATTCCAAAGATTCTTCCTAGAGGATAGCCTCCCGAGACAACAAGTAAAATTAATTCACAGTGTTAATTTCTCTAAGAACTAAGTCTAACAAGAAGCCTTATTGTTTTATTACTTTTAGAGAAAAAAATAAGTATAAAAGAGGGATAACGATTCTTCTTCAAAAGATAAAAAAGGTTGAATATCATTCTGAAAGGGGAGAGTTGCAAAATAAGTTTCAATTCAGCTTGGCATTTTCACGATAACTTATTTTCTGGGATGTTTCATATCGTAAAATTTTGAGACGAAGGTGAGATATATGGAAATATGTGATAAAACTTTCAGAAATCGGTTTCTATACTTTCCGAGATATTCCCTATGGGAGTTAGGGAATATCTCAGAAAGTATAGCAAACCAATTTCTGAAAGTTTTATCACATGTTTCCAGATATCTCACCTTTGTCTCAAAATTTTACGATATGAAACATCCCAGAAAATAAGTTATCATGAAAATGCCAAGTTGAATTGAAACTTTTTTCGCAACTCTCCCCTTTCAGAATGATATTCAATCTTTCCTCATCTTTGTTTTGCGGAGATGTGGATTGGTGGTTTTGGAACAACCTACTTGTCATTCTTCAATCAACCCGATGCTGACATGTACTCCTCAATGGAAACCGTGGTTTGGATTGCGGGACCACACTTCAGAATTGTCCCCCGTGCAACTTCAAATTCCGCAATTCTTTCTGGCTATCGATTCTGATGGATCATGATAAAAGTTACTAGTGCCCACTCTAATTTATTTCTTCACCAAATTTAACTACTTTGTGCCTTTTTTAACCTTTGATATATATATATATATATATATATATATATATATATATATATACATATTTCGTCGCTCTTGTGACCACACAAATCGTGAATAGTCTATCGTGTGACGCTCTTCCTAAGTTGTTGTTCTTGCGACAATTTTCCTCGATTGTCTCTCTTGCGACGATCTTCCTTGGTTGTCATTCTTGCGATGATTGTCCTAGGTCATCTCTCTTGTGACGATTGTCCTAGGTCGTCTCTCTTACGACGATCTTCCTCGGTTGTCATTCTTGTGATGAGTGTCCTAGGTCATATCGCTTGTGACGAATATGTAGGTCGTCTCTATTGCGATGACTTATGTAGGTCATCTCTCTTGCGATGAACTTTGTAGGTCGTCTCTCTTGCGACGTTATTTTAGGTTCTCCGCATGTTCCACAAGATATGATGCGATGTTTGAGGGTCCCAATATTCACCGCACTCTCCACAACATAACGTCACAAGAGCGTCGAAATGGTCATCACAAAATGACCCAAATTTACTAGTGTGAGTTGAAAGAATTCCTTGACATTTGTTGTTACTATCAGAGGTTTGTCAAAGGATTCTCCCAACTTTGCACACCCTTGACAGATTTGACCAGGAAAGGTGCATTTAGATGGAATCAAGAGGCACAAATGACATTTGATAAAATGAAGAAGGTAATGAACACTTGTACGGTCCTCTCTCTACCATATTTCTCGCATCCCTTCATATTGGAGTGTGATGCCTTAGGTGAGGGAATTGGAGCAGTACTTATGCAGAATAGGCACCCCATTACCTATGAGAGCCAAAGAATGATGGGGCATGAACTTTTATACACTATTTATGACAAAGAGATGTTATTTATTATGCATGCGGTGGCTAAATTCAGAAAATACTTAGTTGGGGAGAAATTTGTTGTGAGGACATATCACAATAGTCTCAAGTAATTTTTGGACCAAAAGGACCTAAATGAAAGCCAACAAAAATGAGTTAGCAATATCCAAGATTATGACTTTGACATTGAATTTGTCAAGGGAAAAAACAATGTGGTGACTAATGCTTTATCCAAGAGGCCTTCAGTATATGCTATGAAAAATATTTTAGTTGATTGGAAAGCACATGTTTTGGTGGAATATTCTAAAAACAGTTTTTCTTGTGAGTTGATGGATGGGAAGGTACAGGATGATAACTTCAGGATTGTGGATGACATAATATACTACATGGGATGAATCTTCTTGGTTCCCAAATCAACATTCAAAACAAGAGTATTGCAGGCATGTCATGATTCACCATTAACATCGCATCATGGGTTTTTCAAAACACACATGCAGGTAAGGGAAAGATTCACATGGAGGGGCATGAAAGAAAATGTGATGCACCATATTAGGGAATGTTCCACTTTTCAGGATAATAAGGATGAACACACTTATCTAGAAAGTCTATTACAACCCCTCACTATTTTAGAGCATAAATGGGAGAGTATATCGATGGATTTTATCATGGGATTGCCCAAGGTCCAGGGTAAGGATTGCATCTTCGTGGTTGTGGACAGATTAACCAAGTTTTCCCATTTCTTTTCCATTTCCACAGATTAACATGCTTCACAGGTTGCATATATGTTCTTCAAAGAGATCTTTAGGTTGCATGGTTTACCCAAAACCATAGTGAGTGATAGGGACAACAGGTTCATGAGCACTTTTTGGCATGAGATATTCAGGTTGGCAGGTACGAAATTGACCCCTAGTACTAGCTATCATCCTCAAAATGATGTCCAAATTGAGATAGTCAACAAGTGGGTTGAAGGATACCTTCAGAATTATGTTTTAGGACAACAAAAGACATGGGCTAAGTGGCTACATTTGGGTGAGTATTGTTAAAACACCACCTAACACATGTCTATTGGTATGTCACCTTTCAAGGCCTTATACAATTATGATCCACTCACCTTTGTGGAGATTGTATTTGGTTTTAGTAGAGCTCCAATAGTACAGGATTGGATCCAATAGAGCTAGGATATACTCATAGAGCTTAAGGACCACCTGCAAAGGGCACAAAATCAACAAAAGGTACAAGCAGACAAACACAGAGTGGAGAGCACATTTGAGGTTGGTGACCTTGTATACTTAAGTCTCCAACATTAAAGACAGGCATATATAAAGAGTAATGATGTTGGAAGATTGGTTGTTGTCATTGATGTCAACCATAGTCATTGGTTGTAGTCATTGATGTCAACCCTAGCCATTGGATTTTGGACCCCACAGTTGATCGAAGAAGATAGACATGAAAGAGATTACACATGCAGATACAACACCCATGGATGGATAGTATAATTCATGTCACTTACGATGGTATGTGTCATGTCACATGGATCCTTGCGATTGAGGAGAAATGAATTTTGAAGATGACAATGTGAATTGAAGCAGAAACTACATGTCTTCCCTAATGTTAAAAGAAAGTGACATAAATGGTATAAATACATCTCATTATATATTCATTTTTCAACACACACAAGTTTATTAATCAACAAGGAGATATAATTCTAATTTCTAAGGAAATCTGAAGTAAATAAGGTCTAATTTCAAGGGAGGATGAAGTCTTTTGTTGATGTGTTCTAAGGTATGTTATTTACAATTCGTATTACCATTTTTTCTATAACTTTGCTTCTAGAACGATTCATATGGTGAAATTCAGAGACTATTAAGAAGACATATCTAGGTACCTGTGGTAAAAAAATCATCTCTTTATTTGCTACAATTTTGGAGATACACTATGTGGAAGATAGGGTTTTTTACTAGTCCTGAAGCTCATCATAAACATTTGTTCTTGGTAAAACAGTCATAACATATTCATACATAATCCAAATGAAGTGATACCAATTTCATTGGAAAGAGTATGGGTTTTATTTTCCTATGTACTAATTTCAGAATCTGATGTTAAATATTGAGCGTGGGGCATGTTGTACAAGTTTTCTCTCTTGAATAAACCAGAATTGAATAAGGTCTACCATTTTCTCTATAACTCCTTTTCTGCGAGGATTCAAGGAGTGAAACTTGGAGGAGATTCAGAGAATACATTGAGTAATATCATATAAAGGATCAACGTATTCCAAGAAGTGAAGAATTGTAGAAGTTGAAGAAGTCTCAGGAAGCATTATCACGTTCTATGTGATGGTTGGTTGATGGTAATAATTTAATGTAAAGTTTTATTATCTCTCATATATTGTTGGGTGGAAGGAAGGGGCAAGGATGGAGAGGTCAACCCTCTCTTGATATTGGAGGATTGTATATTCCTTTTGGAGGTTTATCCCTACCTTTATATTTGGAAGCTTTATCTACCTTTGGAATTCATTACTTCCTTTGAACTATAATACATGATTACTTCATATATACTGTGCATGGTGTATTGGTGTATCTCTTATAGTATTTTTCATTTTTAATTGGATAGTGTTCATTGTTGATTGGATATAAATTGAATAAATGATTTGATTGAAGTACAAGTTCAAAAATAATAATTTCTCTAAATATTGATTCACGCCCCTCTCATTATTTCCAACAAATGGTGCATAAAAGATTCAGCCTCGCTTCTTTGGGTCATACAAGGTAAAAAGAAAGGTAGGGGTCATGGCATATGAGCTTGATCTACCCCCAAGAAGCAAGATACACAATGTATTTCATGTATCTTGTTTAAAAAGAGCCATATGAAAACACATCATTCCTATTGAGGAACTACCTCTCTTGGATGAGGATGGGTAGTTGATACTTATACCAAAGGAAGTGTTAGAAGTAAGAGAGAAGATTTTAAGGAAGAGGAACATCAGGGAGTACTTTATCAAATGGAAGGATCTACCTATAGAAGATGCTACTTGGGAGAATGAACAGGTTCTTCAGAAAGCAGGGTCAGAATATCTTGTGGGAAAGCAATTCCTAGTAGGGGAGACTGTAATGTCCCCCACCTTTTGATAAGAGGTTAGCATAGACTTAATAGTATAGTTTTCCCCACTAGGCTATAGCCTCATGAGTCATGGGGACTATGAGAACCCCAAAGTGTTCACTTAAGCACAATGTTATAATTTAAAAGTGACTTTGGGGAAAAAGGTAAAGTAAGTGGAGAAAAAGACCACATGAGGAAAAACAAAGAGTTAACCTTAGAAGGTGGTCAACTAACTCAACTGAGAAATAGAACATGGGTATAAAATAAAAAGGAGGGTGCCTCACTCATTATTCTGCATACTATTACTTTTTCATCTTGAGCTATAGAGCCAAAGACATTTTGAGGGTTTTGGGATAAAAAAACCCTAGAGATTATCTCGGTGGTGAAATATCCCACCTATCCTGGTCCAAGCTTGGTCACGGAGGTGTAATATTCCATCCCTACCATTCTACAACAACTACAGGTTACTCATCCAGTGGAGGAAGAGGTAATGCACAGTTCCTAGGAAGTTGTAGCAAGAGGGTGCACTAGTTGAAGGAGAAATATTCGATCTGAAGAGAGAAGAGGGTTTTGGGTGGCCAAAACCCATTGGGATATTATTGTTGGGCTTTGGGCACCTTTACTAGGCCATTTTGGAGGATCTTTTTTATTTGGAGCTTGGCACAATTTCTAGAAGAGGAGGGCGCATCAAGGAAACTAATCCATATGGGGTGTCATAACACCTTCATTCATCCCAATACTTTTCCCAGGGGTTTGTAATCCCAGAATATATTATTGTACCTATTTTGGAGGGTTTTGGATCCCTAAAAGAGGGAGGTTGAAATATGGATGAGATACAACCAAGGAGGGCGCATTGCATCAAGGAAACTCACTCATTTGGGGTGTCATAACACCTCCATTCAAACCAAGAGTTTTCCCAGGGGTTTTTAATACCTCGATCTACTATTCTATCAATTTTGGAGGGTTTTATAGGCCTAGAATATGGAGGCCAAAATATTGGTAAGCTACAACCACCGGGAAGTGTGCAACTTAGTTAGGGAGGAGGGTTTCAGTTGTTGAAGGGAAGGACATTAATCTGTATCTTCCTACAAGTGATTAGTTGGACTTTGGAGGCTTATATATTCTCACTTTTCCCCATTTGAGGGTTATCATCATTTTTGTTTCTATGTCACAGTTATACTGTTCCATATCTATAGATCTATTGTATCAGAATCTTCTACTATATAAATAAAGGTCAGATCTGAAGTTGTTTCTTTTGTATTGTATTGAATATCTTGTATCTTGTCACGGGATGTGTTATTTGTTTCATTCTTTCTACTTGCACACTGTAAATTCCACATAAGCTTCATAGCGCAAACCTTGAAGACATATCTGCAAAAAAACACACAAAAACTCAAAAAACTCAGCCTAAAACCTAAGTTTCCAAGCAAAGAACAGTTTGGGAACATTACTATGTTATATCTTAGACTGATTTAGATTTCATGATATATGCTTGGAAATTATGCCTTTTTCCCTGCTTCACCTTGGTGTTTGGAATTGTGCCCTAGTAAGTGGTTTTCCTTGGGGACGATTTTGCTACTAGGAAATCCCTTGAAGATCCATCATACCATTCTCAACCATACTTATCACTTTCCATCACTATTTCCCCCCATCTCCTTATCTCTTGGGATGTTAGGGTGTATTGACCCAAGAATGGGTTGTCCCTCACTCTATGGGAAGAAAGGGTTGAAGGCCTAGAGGGATTGGTGTTGGGTAAAAGATAAAATCCTATGTATGAACCTTCTAAATGCCTCACCCGGGGATCACCAAAGAAAGAAATGAAATGATTATATTTGAGAAAAAAAGGGGACCCACAAGAAATATGATTAAGAATGCTTAAAAGGTTAGTTAGAGGATAGGAGGTCTCATCATGAGCCTGCCTATCATGTCCATGAATATCTAGTGGTATGACATTACCATCATCTGGTCACCAAACCAGGGTAATGGCTCTTAGTTGCATGGCTAAGAGAAAGGGGGTCTCATCACGAGCCAACCTTATCATTTCTAGGACGTATTTGTGGGTGACATGGTCATTATCTAGACACCAAGCAAGGGTTTTTGCATTCAAATTATCCTTAAATTTATGAAATAAACAAAGAATGAAAAAGTAATGATCTTGGAAAAAGTGCATTGCAAACAAAGGTACCACAAACCCTCTACAAAGGCACCTATGAATGAGACACTACAACACCTTGTATGTCATGAACCCCATGCCCATTGATGATTTCTCAAAGATGCAATCCCTTAATGAATCACTCATTAAAGAGGATATCAAGTCATAACATCATGATAAGTGAATCCAATCAATAAATGAGCCATCTAAGCATGTGCAGGTACCACAAACCCTCTACAAAGGCACCTATGAATGAGACACTACACCACCTTGTATGTCATGAACCCCATGCCCATTGATGATTTCTCAAAGATGAAATCCCTTAATGAATCACTCATTAAAGAGGATATCAAGTCATAACATCATGATAAGTGAATCCAATCAATAAATGAGCAATCTAAGCATGTGCATCAAATATCACTTTATCAAACAATTAAATTCTCAAAGACACTATGCGACTTGTCAAGCTTGAATATGGGAGGGTTGACAAGGTGTCCTATTGGGTAGATATTTCCCTAGGTCAAGGAAAGTTTCCAAGAGATCCCTCTCTAAGCCATGCAAAGTGTATGAAGTGGTTGGGGTTAAGACTCAATGGGAATAGGGCTCATGACATACAAGGGGTTGTAGTGTCTCATTCATGGGTGCCTTTTTAGAGGGTGCGTGGTACCTTCATCCACAATGCACTTTTTCCAAGCCCATTAATTTCCATTCTTTTATTATTTCATAATTTTAAGGAGAGGTTGAAGGTCACTTCCCTGGCATGGTGACCAGATGATGGCAATGTCACCCACAAACACCTAGTGGAAATGAGAAGGTTGGCTCTTTTTGAGACCCCCTTTCTCTCATCCATGCAACTGAGAGCCATTACCCTGGTTTGGTGACCAGATGATGGAAATTTCATACCATTAGATATTCATGGACATGATAGTTCGGCTCGTGATGAGACCTCCTATCCTTCAACTAACCTTTTAAGTATATTTATTATATTGTGGGCTCCCTTTGCTCAAAGATAAGTGTTTCACTGCTTTCTTGGGTGATCCATGGGAGAAGCATTTGGAAGGTTTATACAAGGATTTTTTATTTTACCCAACATCAATCCCTCTGGGCCTTCAACCCTTTCTTCCCATAGAACTAGTGACAACCCCGTCTTGGGTCAATACACCCTAAAATCCCAAGAGATAAGGACATGAAGGGGAGGAAATCCTGTTGAATAGAGAAATCACAATCTCGATCATCCTAGAACTCTCTTCTGCAAGCATAGCCACAATACCGATCTATCCATATTTGGAGTAGACTAGCATATGTAGATGATGGCTCATCTTCATCCTCATCAACACAATCATTGCTCCTTGAATACTGATAAGATGTGAGATAACTCAAGAAGACCCCATGTTTCACCTGAGGGGAAGAAATGAGGTATGGGATGGGCTCAAATCTAAAAGAAGAAAAACACTACCTATTTGTCTATGAATCCTCGTGAGAATCCCCAAGATGAAAAAAATTCCTCTTCGTAGAGTGAACCTTGGATTTCCCCAGGATGGCTATGTCTTGGTAATCTTCCAAAATCAAGGGCGAACATGCCTGAAAATCCTCATAGAAAAAATATGCATCACCCTGAAGATGATGTAACAATTCATTCTCAAATGGATCGAGCAAATATGTGATCATGTCACCATCACCATCTGAAAATTCTAATTCATATATGCACAGAGACAAATTATTTTTTTTAGGGCTACCCTCAACGTCATAAGTGGGATCTCTGTCAAAGGTGAAAAGGCCCATGTCCCATCCACATTTTCCAATCTTTATGAAAGTGTCAATATGTTGATCAATTGTATCTGGGGGTTCTTTTAGTGACCCTTCACTTCCAGGATCATGGAACGGGTTGTCATCAATATCCTTGAAATGGTCATAACT
Organism: Picea engelmannii; assembly: GCA_009831015.1. Taxonomy (NCBI): domain Eukaryota; kingdom Viridiplantae; phylum Streptophyta; class Pinopsida; order Pinales; family Pinaceae; genus Picea; species Picea engelmannii. The sequence continues at coordinate 69,542 of ML818177.1, forward strand.
CATAATGTTCTCTTCTTGATGTGTAGGAGGAATAGCAGCTTGGATATCTTCATATGGGTCATTAAGTGAAAGCACTTCATATTCATTAAATGCCTCTTGAGAATATTCAACATGATAAGATTCATCAGGATCTTCTTGGAATATTTCTTCATAATCATGTTTTTCAAGCATCTCTTCATCTGTGAGGGATTGGTCTTTGGCAGATTCATGCAATAATTCTTTTACTTGGTTCATCATCTCTTCAACGACTTTATTAGCAACTCTTTCCCTTTCCATCTGCAAAATTTCCTTCCATGAGAAATGGAAAGGTTTTGGTTGATTCCAAGGTGTCATAGTCCCATCGACTAGAAGAACACCTCATAGAAGTCTCCAGGGGAGAGAAAGGCTCATTAAAGGATGAAAAGTGAAAGCAGGGGAAAGGTAAGTAATGAAAAGGTGGGTTCGGGAAAAGTGGAGTCAACAGACAAACTTTGAAGAAGGTTTGTCAAAGGAAATGGGTAGGTTCTTGGAGTGGAGTTGCCAGGCAATCTCGGTGTGAAGGATTTGGGAAATAGACTTGCCAAAAGTGTCGTTTAGGGCATGAAGAGGATTCAAAATCCTCCCAGAAAACAACACCAAAATGTTATAGTGCAAGTTGTAGGTTGGGAAAATCTTGACCCAACCAAAAGGAAAGTGATACAACTTGGAAATCCTACACTTAATGACACCTCTATGTAGGTCCCTCACTTCAAGGGTGACTAGGTCACTCTAGGGAGGCGATCTTGGTGACCCTGGGGGAATTGAGATGGATGAAAGGGAATGAATAGGAGTATCTCCCTAAAGGTGAATAAAGGAAGAGGAAAGTGTTGGATTACTGAGAGGGGGGGTGAATCAGTAATATCATAATTATAATCATGTTTATTCAAATGTTATATCAATGTAGAATTACTATCCAATAATGAGTAGTAATAAATAAACAATCACACACATACACAGTACACCAGTGTTTTACGTGGAAACGCAAATCAGGAGAAAACCACATAATGATTTTTCTTATATGCCTTGAAGAATTACATTCATTGGAAGCACCAACTTCCTTTGTTTTCCAGCTGCAACTAGAAGGAGGCTCCAACCCCCTAGTTTCTCAGGCTAGAACCTGAGGGAAGCTCCAACTCCCCAATTCTCTGGCTACAACCAGAAGGAGTCTACAACCCCCAATGTTCTCTGGATACAACTGGAAGGTGGCTACAACCACCTATCATTGCCCCATCCTTCCACTCTGAAGTAGAAGTAGAATGATGGAACCACTGTCACACTATCACTATCAGATATACCGTTGTAAACCTGTACCAATAAATCTGAACCATGCATCAACCATGCACCAACCTGTACCTCAACCTGTAATCAACCTATACCATAAACAAGTGAATAAACCATGCACCAACCTATACCAATAATGTATCAACTACTCATCAAATATGACTCATCAATATGTACCAACATCATCAACTATACACCTCATGTATGTGCACCTACTCATCAACTACTTGTCTCAACCATGTACTCAACATGTACCACAACCAAAATCCCTCATCAATTTCATCATCCAAATCTGATTTGTAGCTCTGTAATAGACCTGTTGTATATGATCACATTCCTGCAAACCTTCCTTGACTTTAAAAACAAGAGACTAACACTTTCATCAAACTTTTCTTTAGTCTCACATGCCTAGTTTTGGATTAGTCAACAACCCTAAGTTGAAGTAATCATAACTTTGAACCTGTAATGTATAAATATATGAAACTGATACACAATATTCTTCAGTGTGTGTTATGCAATTTCTCCAAGTGTCACTACTTGGAACCTCTCAGAAAAGGAGTTATAGCAAAAATGACATACCTTGTTGAATTCTGGCTTATTCTAGAGAGAGACCTTGTAGAGCGTGCCCCGCAAAAAATATTTGATGAATTGATATGAAAATATTACAAAGAATACTAAATCATATACCCTAACCAACACATTTTGTCTCACTGAATTTGGATCTGTTATGAAAAATTTATGACGTTTTTTCCCGAAACCCCTGATTTTGACTAGTTTCAGGACTGGATACAAACCCTATTTTCCACGGAGAGTAACTCCCAAAATACAATGACCCACAAGATAAATTTTTTACCACACATACTTGGATATGTTTTCTCACTTGCATAAAAATTTGCACAGTCTAATTCATTATAGAAAAAACATTATAGCGAAAATGGTGAGATGACCTGTAAATAACATACCTTAGAAAGCACCATCAAAATAGTTTATCCTTCCTTGCATTTCGGCCTTCTTTTCTTCACCTTCACTCAGAATTAAGGTTTATATATCCTTGGTTACCTCAGACACATATATATATTCAATATTCTCAAGTGTGATTCAAATGAGAGAGCCTTGCCTCTTATTTATACTCTCCAAGTAGCTTCCTTAAAAACATCTTCTAGGTCACTTGGCCCACTTT
>ML818177.1:72120-85382 GCA_009831015.1 Picea engelmannii
CCTGAAGTAGAAGTAGAATGATGGAACCATTGTCACACTATCACTATGAGATATACCGTTGTAAACCTGTACCAATAAATCTGAACCATGCATCAACCATGCATCAACCTGTACCTCAACCTGTAATCAACCTGTACCATAAATAAGTGCATCAACCATGAAACAACCTGTACCAATCATGTATCAACTATGACTCATCAATATTTACCAACATCATCAACTATACACCTCATGTATGTGCACATACGCATCAACTACTTGTCTCAACCATGTACTCAACATGTACCACAACCAAAAGCCCTCATAAATTTCATCACCCAAATATGATTTGTAGCTCTGTAATAGACCTGTTGTATATTATCACATTCCTGCAAACCTTCCTTGACTTTAAAAACAAGAGACTAGCATTTTCATCAAACTTTTCTTTAGTCTCACATGCCTAGTTTTGGATTAGTCAACAACCCTAACTTGAAGTAATCATAACTTTGAACCTGTAATGTATAAAGATATGAAACTGATACACAATGTTTTTCAGTGTGTTTTATGCAATTCCTCCAAGTTTCACTAGTTGGAACCTCTCAGAAAAGGAGTTATAACAAAAATGGCATACCTTGTTGAATTCTAGCTTATTCTAGAGAGCGACCTTGTAGAGCGTGCCCCACACAAAATGTTTGATGAATTGATCTGAAACTATTAAAAATAATACTAAATCCTATACCATAACCAACACATTTTGTCTCACTAAATTTGGATCTTTTATGAAGAAGTTATGACATTTTTACCCGAAACACCTGATTTTGACTAGTTTCAAGACTGGCCACAAACCCTATTTTCCACAGAGTGTAAATCCCAAAATACAACGACCCACAAGATAAATTTTTTACCACACATACTTGGATATGTTTTCTCACGTGCATAGAAATTTAACAGCCTGAGTCATTACAGAAAAAAAATTATAGTGAAAATGGTGAGATGACCTGTAAATAACATACCTTAGAAAGCACCATCAAAATAATTTATCCTTCCTTGCATTTCGGTCTTCTTTTCTTCACCTTCACTCAGAATTCTGGTTTATATATCCTTGGTTACCTCAGACACATATATATATTCAATATGCTCAAGTGTGATTCAAATGAGACAGCCTTGCCTCTCATTTATACTCTCCAAGTAGCTTCCTTAAAAACATCTTCTAGGTCACTTGGCCCACTTTCCTTATTTTAGGGTTGGGTCCACCTCTAATTTCTCCATTAAATTTATTATTGAAATAATTTATTTTGTATTCACTTGAATTATAATACACTCATCACTTCACTTTATTATTTACCTTTTAAAATCTCTTAAACCAGTTTGACTACTTTGACCTTTTGGGGCTTCTAGATGACATATGAGGGTCCTCCAACTTCGTAAGGCCATAACTCTCAAACCATGAGGAGTTATGTGACGTTCTACATACCACCAGAAATGGAATGACATGTACTATCCATATAGAATAGTATTATCTGAAAATATATCATAACGCATACCGTTACCTATCAAACAAACTTGGGTCCATTACCCAAACCTGGGGTCTCCAACTTCTCATGGCCATAACTCTCTAACCGTGAGGAATTATGTGACGTTCCACATACCACCGGAAATGACATGAAAAGCACTATCCATATAGGATATTTTTCCTGAAAAATTCACTTTCCTTCATCTCATTATTCCACAATTAAGAATGGTTTCTCTTACTCCATAAAGCGTCTTCTTGTGAAGGCTTTCACCATAAGGGGACCACTTTGGAGTTCATCCATATTTACTTCTTATCAACCATGACAAAAAAATAATGAGTCATATTTACATCAAAAAATATTGGGTCCATTACCCAAACCTTTGTGATATGGGGCTTTCTTCAAGGGTTGACATCAATGATAACCAACCTTAATCAACAGGCAATCTTGGTGTGAAGGATTTGGGAAATAGACTTGCCAAAAGTGTCGTTTAGGGCACGAAGAGGATTCAAAATCCTCCCTAAAAATGACGCCAAAATTTTATAGTGCAAGTTTTAGGTTGGAAAAATCCCGACCCAACCACAAGGAAAGTGCTACAACTTGGAAATCCTTCACTTAATGACACCTCGATGTAGGTCCCCCACTTCAAGGGTGACTAGGTCACTCTAGGGAGGCGATCTTGGTGACCCTGGGGGAATTGAGATGGATGAAAGGGAATGAAGAGGAGTATCCCCCTAAAGGTGAATAAAGGAAGAGGAAAGCAGCTTTGATCACTTGTCTCTAGAATGTTTTAAAGATGCCAAGTCTTTCGGTACCTGCAAAAGTGATGGTACCTGCCGAGACACAAGAAAATCCAAGGTTGCATGTAGTATGTTAGGTGGACAATCAAGTTAAGCTTGATGTCCCTAATTACAGAAGTAATCAGAAATGTATATCAGCAATGAATTCAAGTAGCTACTGCAGATTTAACCACTTAAAGCATCAAATATTATTTGAGTTATGAGGCATAAAACATGTCAATAAATTCTCAATACTTTAGCGCAAATTTAGTGGTACTTAGATGGTTGTACAGATAAGGTTTCAGAGTATGTTTATGAAATCCAAGTGGTTGTAGCAGTGTTTTTATACATCAACAACGTTTACCCCAAGAAATAAGCCAAAATGTTGCCCAACAATAGCTAACATCAAATAGATTTATAAAAGCAACTTTCCAACCAATTCCAACGGCAAAAGAGTGAGAAATTGAGCTTGAAAAAGAGAGTTTTCTACATCCCTAATGGATGTAGCATAAATTTGTAACATAAATAAGTAATTTGTATCCAATTGACACACCCTAGGGGAAAAATCAAGCCTAGAACATCAAAGAAAGAAAGCAATTTGAAAAAGTTGATTCCTTCGTATTTTCACGTATCCCAATGCAACAATTTTGTTTCTCCAATGAAAATTAAAATATTATTAGTGCCTTACTATTGGGTTTATGGGGTAAATGAAATAGATGGCCTGGATAAGCACATGGGGGTGTACTCCCTTGTAGTTCCCAAGTGTATCTAAGTCAATCTAGGAGATGCCAAGAAGGTGTACTCCCTTCTAATTCTCTTGGCACAACCTTGAAAAAATATTTCACCTTGAGAAGAAAAACTTGGATTAAAATGTTTGATCCAAAAAGCCCTAGGGGTGTAAGCCATTTTACTTCCTAGGGTTTGCAAAACGAACCAAGGTGACCTTGGAGGGTGTACACTCTTATAGTTATCCAAGAAAACTTGTAAAAATTGACCTTTCTTAAGAAAGAGAACAAACCTTGGAAAGGTTGTATTCAGTTATACTCCTCCAAGTGTTCTAAAAAACAATAATTATGGAAAAAAAGAAAGACAAAAGACAATAAATGCATATTTTCCCTTACCAATTCCACAAAAAAGCTAGATCAAACTCTAATCTTCCAAGTTAAGTCTATCCACATGCATAAGAAAGGGTATCCAAGCATAGTGCATCACTTTTCACCATCAATAGCAAAGATAAACCATAAAAATTGCAAAAGAGAGATGAATTTCTCCAATAATAGTAAAACTTTTAGCTAAGTATCCTTCTCCACAAGGGAGAGTTATGTTAAAATGAGATATTATGATCTCTTATTTATACAAAATGTCATTAAGGTGACTTGTCCATAAATTAAGGGGTAAACCACAAGACTAGGTGTCAACAACCCTAATCTTGCTCCCTTTAACAAAATATATCAAACAATTCATTTAAAGTTTCATTTTTACACAAATAAACCCTAATTTTACATGGACGTCTCCTCTTTAGGGGATGTTTTGCCACTTAGAAGAGGTCATTGGTGTTGGAGAAGCTTGGATAGGACTCCAAAAGCCACATGTCAAGAATCTAGATAATCTCCTCATGGTGAAGGCCTTTTTCTCCTCAAAACATCCATGTGTCAATGAGTGGCACCTCACCACCAAATCCTAACCCCCCTAGGTGATGTCATGCCTCTAGGAGTGACGTTTTTCCTCTCTTAGGAAAAAAATTTGGCATGTGGGGTATAGGCTATGTCATCCAAGTCATATTCAAGACCTTCCAAGTTTTATCTTTCTCATCTGGCATGTGGACCCTTGGCATCCAACATGTGGGCTTGTAGCCCCATGGAAGCCCAAGATAGGCTTGTTCTCCCAAAACTGTCCACCAACTAGGTCCTTCAAAGACAAATGAGCACTCCCTCCAAGTATCTCAAGTCATAACATCATGATAAGTGAATCCAATCAATAAATGATCCATCTAAGAATGTGCATCAAAGATCACTATATCAAAAAATTAATTTCTCAAAGACACTATGCGACTTGTCAACCTTGAATATGGGAGGGTTGATGGGGTGTCCTATTGGATAGATATTTCCCTAGGTCAAGTAAAGTTTCCAAGAGATCCCTCTCTAATCCATGTAAAGTGGATGAAGTAATTGGGGTTAAGACTCAATGGGAATAGGGCTCATGGCATACAGGGGGTCGTAGTGTCCCATTCATGGGTGCCTTTGTAGAGGGTGTGTGGTAACTTCGTCTGCAATGCACTTTTTCCAAGCCCGTTAACTTCCATTCTTTTATTCTTTCATAATTTTAAGGAGATATTGAAGGTCATTGCCATGGCGTGGTGACCAAATGATGGCAATGTCACCCACAAACACCTAGTGGAAATGAGAAGGTTGGATCGTTATGAGACCCCCTTTCTCTCAGCCATGCAACTAAGAGCCATTACCCTAGTTTGGTGACCAGATGATAGAAATTTCATACCACAAGATATTCATGGATGTGATAGGCCAGCTCGTGATGAGACCTCTCATCCTTCAACTAACTCTTTAAGTATATTTATTATATTGTGGGACCCCTTTTCTCAAAGATAAGTGTTTCATTTCTTTCTTAGGTGATCCTTGGGAGAAGCATCTGGAAGGTTCATACAAGGATTTTATATTTTACCCAACATCAATCCCTCTGGGCCTTCAACCCCTTCTTCCCATGGAATGAGGGACAACCCCTTCTTGGGTCAATACACCCTAAAATACCAAGAGATAAGGAAATAGAGGGGGATAATGATGGAAAGTGGTAAGTATGGTCGGGAATGGTATGATGGCTCATTAATGGATTTCCTAGTAGAAAATCCATCCCCAAGGAAGACCACTTACTAGGGAAGAATTTCAACCATGAAGGTAAAGCAGGGAAAAAGGAATAATGTCCAAGCACATATCATGAAATCTAGAGAAATCTAAGATACAACACACTCAACTGGATAAAATATTGAAATGATGATCACCATAATACTAACTTGTACTTCATGGAGCAAGGCCCACTACCTTATGGAAGCCACATGATGTGGTGGATTCCATCTATAAATATGTCACCATCTGTGGTGGTGAGTGGGTTTTCCATCTATGCAAAAAGGTATTGTTGGTCATGTAGTCTCTTGGCACTCCATATCTACAACCTAAGGGCCCTGAGACATAATCTCCTTAGTTATCCACAAAATGGGGATAATAATGCCAAAACATCCCCTAGAGGAGTGACATATTTATAAATTAGGGTTTCTTTGTGAAAAGAGAAGTTAAAGTGAATTATTTAATATCACTTTGTAAAAAGGGGAAAGATTAGGGTTGTTGACCCCTAGTCTTGCGTTTTACCCTAAATTATGTGGACAAACTATCTTAGTGACATTTTGTATAAATAAGAGATCATAAGATCTCATTTTAACATAACTCTCCATTGTGAGAGGTTCTTGGACTGAAATGTTTTCTCTATTTGGCTAGTTATCTCTCTTGTGATTTTGTTAATGGCTATGTCTTGGATTATTGGTTTATGGAAATGATACGCTATCCTTGGAAGGATTTTCTCTAGCTTTTATGGTGGTTTGTCTTAGCTTTTTCCCTTGAATTGGTAAGGTTTCTACATTATTGGTATCATTTATTTTTCAAGTCAAGGTTATTTTCTAGAGCTATGTGGGAAGTATAAGGGAATACACCCCCACCTTAGTCTCCATCACTTTATTCTTACATGCTATTGGTTTAACAAGGGTTTGCTAAGAGAAGTATAAAGACATACACCCTCTTAGCCTAAAACCTAGCTAGAGATACTTGCCTTGGGGAGTAAGAGGATTTACACCCCCAAGGAGGTAGTATCTCTAGATATTTCTTTGCTTGACTCCATTAGCCCATTTTTTAAGGAGCTAGTTATTTACTTATTGCATTGGATAAATAAATTGTTTCCTTGGTAAACGTGATTTTTTCAAGATTTAAAGTTGTCTCTTTGGGAAGTGTTCTTTGAGCCTTTGTCTCCCTTGCCTCATTGAGGCATCCCATTTAAACCACAAATTATTGCTTCTCTAGTAAAACTAACCTAAAAACATTAGGGTTGCACTAACCCTATCCTACTAACCCTTTTTGCTCCTAAACTAACCCTACTAGGCCTAAAAATATGCCCTCACCCACTACTAACCTAGGCACAACTTTTGAGTTAATTACGAGTGATTTTTTTTGGATAAAATTTCTGATGTAGGGCTTGTTTTTATACATCCATAAGGCTGATAAATTCACGTCAGAAACCCTAAGATGAAGTCACTCTTAACTTGTGCTTTCACCGCCAAAATTTACTAAAAGTTTGCTAACTTGTTCTACTAGGTTTAAGGCATTTTTTGGGTGTATTCTTTGAGGATTTTAGTGACTGATTCCATTATTTTCATAAAAAAAATTCTACATACATAAGGCTGAAAAATACTTCTGTATACATATTTTATGATAGCCATAATTAATTGCTAAAGTCACATGCTATAGATCGTGAAATTCTCTAGTGATTATATACTTTGCTTCAAGCATATTTCATTTGACTTTGAGAAATATTTTAAGCAGCTATAATACTTTTTTATTTCTTATATATATTGTTATATATTGGTGAAAAGTAGGGAAATAAATCTTAACTTGCTGATCCAACTAACATACATCATTTCAAAGTGGTTCTTCTTGTGTCTCAGGCAGGTACCAACATCTCGACAATTCACAAAAGTATTTGGCAACCTTTAAACCACTTGAGACTCATCTTTGATTTCCATTTTCCATCTAGATATTTGACCTTAGCTACCTCTTTCTTTCCTTTCTCTTTTTCACATCCCTTTTCCCCCTAGGGTCATCGGGATCACCTCCCTAGAGTGACCTATTCACCCTTGAAGTGCGGGACCTACATCGAGGTGACATTGGGTGTAGTTTCCTCTTGGTTGTTGCCATGTAGTGGTTGGGTCAGATGTAATATCCCCAAGTAGAACCCCAACGACAAATGTAATAATGTACTTAAGCTGGTGAGTTGTTTTATACCTTTTGGCTTGCATTTCCATGGTGTAGTGCGCACATGTACTACGTAGTAAAAATGAGGATGTTGCACATTCCAGACACCACACACAACATCTTAAGTGTGTGCAATTGTGAGGTCAGTGAGACTTGTGTATCTGATATGTTTTATAGGCTAGTGAGCCAATTATTATAAGCTAGGATGCTTATGTTTTGATTAGGCCAGAGAGCCTATATGTTAAAGGCCAGTGTGCCTATTTTTGTACATGACTCATATTTAATATAAAATACATCGTTGTGCGCAGACCAACCATGATAAAAAAGATGGGGGACTAAACTCCACTAGTTAGGGAAAGGGAAGGGGATACGTTAAGGAATATTATATTAATATTCCTTAAATTGTAAAGTATGGATAATTATGTTATCCTAAATTCTAAGTTGAGGCCAAGTGGGCCAAAGTAGCTTCCAACATGACAAGTGTCAAGTTGGGGGCATGCATACATATTGTTGGACTTAGTTCATTTCCGGGGAATATCCATCATTCGAACCATCATCTTTCCCATGATTCATCCATCATTGAGATATACAGTCAATCATCCATGAATATTGGAATCCATTGAACTATCCATTGTATCTTCATGACTTTACCTGAACCTGTATCCAAAGCCTTTTGTTGGGTAATTGTTAGTTTGGGAGAGGGATTGAAGAAGCAGGTTTTCATGCCCATGGGGTATTGAAGAGGCAGGTTGTCAGGCCCGTGAGAAATTATCTATGCGAGAGAATTGTTGGGGATTGATTTTCTGAAGGTGCTAAACTACAGCTGCAGGGCTCTGAGACTACCTATCCAGCCTATTGTTGAATCCCTGGAAGGGAAATGGGGCAACCGAGGGACTGTTGAAAATAGAAAGGGCACACTTCCTTGGGTGGGATAGGCATGTGGGGAATGAGGGACTGCAGGATGTTAGATGAGTGAGCACATGAGACAGAGTCTTTCCTATTGTTCATGAGCCTTTATCCTGGTTAGGAACCCCTTTACCCGGGTGGAGCTTAGTCCCAGCTCGGGGATGACTCACTGTTGAGAGTGATGAACAGTGTGTTCTAAGGCTGGGACATTCGTAGAAGGTCTGTACGTAGTGGTGATATTCTCACAAAGATAAGTGTCAATTATGTAATTAATTTACATGATGCATTGTTATTCACATGTTATTTTTATGGGTTTATCCTATGCGTGATTATAGTTGTATGTATACTTATGGGTATTGCATGTATATGTTTACTGCTATTTCAGTGTGAATCCATGCATTTACATAGCGTATTTTTCTATTCACATTTTATATATTAAGCTTCCGCAAGAGTTCTGTGTGTGCATGTGTTTTAATTGCATGCAGTTAGAAAATTATATGTGACATAACTTAGTTAGGATGATAAGTATGTTATAGTATGTTCCACACAGAGAACGGATGTGTTCTCCGGTGTAGTGTGGCCTGGCATGAATGGTCGGGGATGTTACAAATTGGTATTTTAGCATGAAAGAGTGTTCTGGAGTAGAATGGATTGGCATGTTGATGGCTGGGAATGTTACAAAGAAAGTTTCAGAGCTAAGTAAAGCGTCTGAGGAGTGGCATGTCCCGGCCAGTGTGAGGCTGGGGATGCTACAAATTGGTATCAGAGCTTCAATTTTCAATATTGAGCCTGAATGGGCCGAGAAAGTCGAGTTGAAGAAAAATTTCACAGAGGATTTATTTCGAAGTGGCCAAATTTCAGTTGTAGAGCGTCCATGGAAAAAAGTAACAACAACTGGGCGAAAATGGGGAAAATTCCCAATTTCTGTGATTGAATTCATGAGAAAATGGAGAAATTCAATCAAGTGGTGAGATATTAATGATTTGATATCTGTTCTAGCAAATTCAGACCTAGAATTGGTCGAATTTGAAGTTACCATGAAGCCATGACAGATGGAGCGAAATTCGTAATTAAAATTCCCAATTCGTGAAGCGATTGGGTGAATTCGTTCCAAGAAATGTTGACCCATAATGATCTATTGTTACACAGGCTGAACTAGTGTTATTGGGGAGAAATTGAATGAATTTCGTAGTTGCAGAATGTCTATGGTGAATTGGGAAAAAGCCCCAATTTCTGCAGCGAAATCCATGAGGAATCGATGTGCATAAAGGAGAATGTGTGCAGCGGGGTGCACCAAGAATATTGTAGCACAGGGGAGAGCATGTGATAGTTAAAATTTTGCATTGCGCAACAAGATATTGCCATGTTGGTGCGCACGCTAAATTTCAGTACTGCGTGGAAAATGTTAGCGTGTAGGTGCGCGCAGTAAATTATGGCACCGCGCGGAAGAATATTGTGTGCGGATGCGTATGCTAAATTTAGCATTACACAGAGTGCACACGCATAAGAAGGTGTGCGTGGTGTACACACACATAGTGATGGTGCATGAGGTGTGCGCAGTATTGCAAAGCACAATATGAGTATAAGTTGTCTCGTGATAGTATAATCAATGGTGCGTGCAAATAATTGTGCATGGTGAGGACATATTGAAGCTTGGCATGGTGCAGTGCATAGAGCGAGATGCATGTGGAATAATAATGCACAATACAAAAACTGCGTGCAACGAGTAATAGTGCAAGAACCAAAACTGCACGCGGTAGTTATTAGCACAATGGAGAGAAATTTCTTAATGGTTATAGGTGTGTGGAAGCACGATTTACCTTGTGGTGTTGTTGTGCATGATAAATATGGGTGTACATGCTGAATTTTTGTGTGCGCAAAGTCGATTGGAAGGTGAACAACAACAAAAAACCAACGAATTTCCGTGACGTTTTATTCTGTTTAAACGTCATCTTTTTGCAGTGCATTTTTTGAGGACCCTCTCGTGTCACTAGGTATATCTTGTTGGAAATGTTTCACAGGTAGCATATGCTTGTCATTGATGGAAAGTACAGTAATGAAGATGGCATGAGTACAGGAAGAATGTAAAGGACGGGCACCAGAATTATTTTGGGAAGACGCTGTAGAGCAACCTCGATAAGATCAGAAGAGATAGCGCAGACCAACGGGGGAGATTGTTGGAAATGTTTCACAGGTAGCATATGCTTGTCATTGATGGAAAGTACAACAATGAAGATGGCATGAGTATAGGAATAATGTAATAGACGGGCACCAGAAGTATTTTGGGAAGACGCTGCAGAGCAACCTCAATTAGATCAAAAGAGATAGTGCAGAGGATGTTTGGTATGTTTTACACACAGTGTATGCTTGTCATTGATGGTAAGTACAACAATGATGATGGCTTGAGTAGAGAAGCGATGATCAACAACACAGTGATAGTCAGGAAGACCAACAATGAAACAATTGTCTAAACGCAACAATCCTCAGTCATCAAATCGAGGATTGATCTAAACTGTTGATCAGGCATGATGAAGTCCCGTAAAGTTTGTGAAGCATTTCTGATCATTGGATCCCATCCAAAATTCCCGACAGCATGAGGGCCGTCAGATATGAATATAGACAAGAAGAGAGCGCTGAAGAGGAGGATAGATCTCAGGCGTTAGATCTGAGCGCAGGGTCCGACCATCGTTGGATCGAGGAAAAACTACACGATCTTTAAAGTGCAAGGAGTAGAGGGCTCACAAATCCCGAAATCAGGAGGACCGTTCATCTCAGGGGGTTATGTGAACCATTGATCCAACTCCCTATCGGAGTTTCGGGGATCGAGAGTTGGATATGACAAGTAATATCATCCACAGAAATCTCGAAATCGCGATATGAGAAATCGCGACTTAATCTGAGCCGTCATACCAAGGTTTGATCTAGACCGTTGATCCCAGTCCATTTTGGAGTTTCGAAAATCGAGATATGGAGAAGTCAGAGACTCTCAACATTAGGAGTCCCGAAGTGCCGAAATGAGAAATCTCGAAACAAGACACGTCAGCAAACCTAAGAACACGTGGCACAGCCAGGAAATGACAAGTGTCAAGCTGATTCAACATTTCAGGCACATGTAAGTCACGAATCAGAGTGACATGTGGTAGTATTCAACACGTGTCAATCCATGTGTGACATCAACAGGTTTACACCACTTCGGAGTTTCAGAAATCGGGAGATGGAGATGACAAGAACTCCTACCACAAGAGTCACGAAATCGCGAAAGCGCCTTATGCATAAGGCTGTGGTCATAGCCCTTGGTCACGTCAGCGAGAGATGGAGGAAAGAGCTAGAGAAACCAAGCTCGTTTTCGGGGATCGTGACTTGGAGAGGAAAGAACTCAATGCAACAAGAGTTCCGAAATCGCGATATGTGAAATCATGATTCAATCACAGCCATTGAATCAAGATCAGATCTGGACCATTGATCGAACTCCATATCGGAGTTTCACGAATTGCGACATGGAGAGGCAAAGAACCCAATGCAACAAGAATGCTGAAATTTTGAAATCACGATTCAATCGTAGCCATTGAATCAAGATCACATTTGGACCATCGAATCATAGGACATGTGGCAAGTGATCGAAATTTTGCTGACTTGGGGTCAACGGAGCATAGTGTTGAAAATCACGAAATGAGAAATCGTGAAAGCACTTCAAGCATAAGCGCTTGGTCATGGCCATGGTCATATTGGGGAAGGAGCTAGTGCAGAAAATTTCTGTATCAGAACATCGGAGATCGTGAAATGAAGTGTGGAGACACTCAGCACAGGATTGCCGAAATGTCGAAACTCGATTTAAAGGCAATGTCAATAAAGTTCATCCAACGACGCAGATAAATTGGAATATGATCAGAAGGTTACTGTTCTTTCTCACAGTTAACCTCTCAGTTACAAATCTGTTAGTGAAACGGATTCATGATTGTGAATCAGTTGGTGTTTCAGTTGTTGGGACAGTTGTCTTTCTTTTGCCTAAGGAAATGCGAAGTGGAATCACCGTGGAGGTGTGTATAAAAGAAAATAAGACAGACTGTGTGTTGTTGGTTGTTCTGGATATGAATGAAACTGAAGGAGATCAGAGGTCTACTGATGCATGACACAGTGAAACTGCCAGAAACCATTGATGGCATCTGCCAGAGAATTCGAAGAGACCTCTATGTAATCGCCAGAGGAGATGAAGAGTCTCCAAGCTTCGTCCAATGAAGGAAGACTATTCTTAGAAGGGATTGACAGATGGATGAGTGTTGAAGCCTATAGCTGAAAAAAAGAGGGTGAGCTCGACTGTAACAGAGAAGACGAAGAGTCTCAACTGAAAGAGAGAAAAAGGAATCTCGGCATAACACCTAGTGATTATAGACACATGGGTCGAACCACCAGAGAAGCTAAAGAGTCACGATGATGATCAGGCAGAGCACTCGAGAGGTGGAGGATATTGGCGTGGTATGAGCATGTAGAGGAATGGAGAATATTGCATGCACAAGATGCACAAAAGCTATATATATACACGGTACAAAGAAGAGAAGGAGTTGATGTTGCTGTTGGAGTTTGTTGTGGTTGTTGTTGGTGAATGTGATTCATGTGTGAAGAAGGAGGAGAGTGCAGCAACTGAATTGCACAGAAGAGGAACTGTGGAGGGAATGGACATGGCGCACAGAGCATAAAAAGCAGAAGAACAAACAGCGCAAGTCATGTGTGCAGAAAGGCAATGAGGCAGACAGAGCAATGAAATGCAGTAGAACAGTGATGAGTCTGGTAAGCCATTGTTGAACATCATATCACTGTAATAAGTTTCAGTAGAAAATATTTATATTCCAGGGAGGTTGGGAGGTGCTAGGGAGGATTGTTGTCCTCAGAGGTTCAAGTGGGTGCTTGAACACAGGGAGTTGTAGCTTCCATCTGGTTGCAGCCAGAGAAACCAGGGTAGCATGGTGGTGCAAGGGAGAACTCTTGTTCTTTGTTATACAGGTTGGTTCCTGTATGATTGGAAGTTGGTGCTTCCATCCAGTTGGTGCTGGAAACACTCAGGG